>JAOTQR010043757.1:0-15125 GCA_025774065.1 Solanum ossicruentum
CATCATCATCATCATCATCATCATCATCATCATCATCATCATCATCATCATCATCATCATCATCATCATCATTAATACTACTACTACTACTACTACTACTATTATTATTCTAATTCATTTGTACATTCACAACATCATTAGCAACGTTGTTCGCATTTTTCTGGGCCATTCTTCTAAGTGTTTTTGGATTCTAGGGTCAAACAGAGTCAAGAGTTTGCCTAAACTACGAGCGTTGTGCATACACTACGCCTACACACTGAAACAAAACAAAAATAATAAAAAAATTGGATTAATTTCCAAATTACTCAAATTAAACCAGTATAAAAGTTGTATTCCCAGGCAATGACGCCAAAATTTTGATGTCGCCCAAACTGCAAATCTTGTTTAAAGGTATAAGCGACCGTTGTCAAACTATATATGCTCACAAAGGTTAAGGTCAAACCCACAAGGAATATGATCTAGACCTAGAGTAATTACAATCAAGTCTAATGAATTAAGTGACTTAGCTCCCAGAAAGAGGCATTTGTAATTGTAGGAAATCAATCTAAACTAGAAAGAAGTGTTGTCAAATCAGTAAGAGAAGTAACTAGGGTATTGTGTTCCCTATGAATTCCTAACTTAGTATCACTACATAATCATAATCTTTTCTAGTGTGTAGCATGTACATGGGTACGTTAAGTTTACCATACCCTTTTATCAAAGTGAGAGGTAAATTTCACTACATGATTTGATCCATCCCCATAGTATGACGTTACTAATCCTTACCTTTTGTTCCAATACGACCTCCCCTTAATCTAGTTTTGTTGATTAGACGAGAGGGATCACAGCGAATCTTGTTAATTAATCTTTTTTCCTATTCATTACAATCTTGATCTAGTCAATAAGAATTAGGTCGGTCCTAGCATAGACAACCATTAAAAAGCATTCATAATGAAGAAAATTAATCAAACATGTATACACACCTTTCAAGAATTATGAAATATTCGATTTTACCTTGTTAATTGTTTATGGTCCCCACAATCCAATTTGTGGATATAGCTATGCATAATCATTGTAGATGAAAGAATCATGTTATGGAATAGCACAATCAAACACTTATAATGATGAAATTAAGTCTAAGAAATCCAAAGTTCTCCACAAGAAATCACAATGTAACATTTTCAATGTAAAAATAACAAAATATGAAGTCATAAAAGTGTTTCTTTATTCTCTCGTGCATCTTTCTATCAAAAAGATGTAAAAAATCTATTTATAATAAGTTAAATACAAATCCAAAGTGGAACACGAAAGCTAGATTCGGCAGCTTCTATGGACTGAGTTATGAGTTGTATAAGGATCTACGACACGTATCTAGGCTTCTTAGTTTGCATTTTTCAAAAATTATCTTCCAATACATGAGACCTTCTTATGGGCCATCTTTAGACTTATGTCCTGTAGAGGTTTTCGTCTGACAACTCTTTAGAAAATCTTCAAACTCTGATCCTCCAGACACGAAATTAATCCATGACTCGTGAAAACTTCTACAGCTCGTTTGACAGTTCATGGATGCAACATCTAAAATTAGGCCCTTCACTGGATCTCACTTTCACTAATCCTCTCTACAGCTCATGGAATGATCCATGTCCCGTAAAGTAGCGGAAAGTCCTCAAAAACATAACTTCCGTAGAATTTTGCCCAAAAATCATGCTAAATCTTATGATCCTGGAAAATAAACATAAAAACACATTAAAACCACTAACATCGCTTTGAAAACACACAATATTTCAAGTTTTAAGCATCAAAAGTGTTGTACTTCTAAAGGCAAGTTTAGAAAGAATTTAATAGGATGCATGGATGAACCTAGTGTGAATAAGAAAATCATATAAATTTGGAACATGCATATGGGTGATGATTTAAATATTTTACTTTAAACATAAGATAATATATATGAGAAATAAAGAACTTACCCTTAATTGAATGCATGATGAGGCACATAGACTTAGGTTAGTGAGAAAACACATGTTGTTATGAAGAATTAAAATATTAATATCCTTGGGTGAACAATACATCACTTTATATAAAAGACTATTTTATTACGAAAGAAATATTAATAATCATGATGGAGACCACCTTACATACTTGAAAACATAGTCATATACCTTTGAGAGAAATACCATTTGACCTTGTAAAACAATGAGCCATAGGAACTTTAAAACACCTTTGTACATAATATGAAGGAACTATCATAAATCACCGTAGGAGGACACCTTAGGAATATGAGGAGAACATGAATATTTGTGGGAGAAACCTTTAACCGACATAAACCATGTAAACTAAACCATTGATTCCTGATGTTTGCCCTTCATTGGAAGAAAGTTAGAGATCACTTGCCAAGGTAACCTCCTAAGATGTCTAAGTGGATCTACTAAAGGTAACTATTGAGCAAGCCTCTACTAAAGGGTGCTCTTGAAATCAACCTCTACTAGTGGGTGACTCCTATTCCCTAGGGTGGCATGTAGTTATGGGACAATGGGATTCTAATAACTGTCTCATGCCACTTCTAATGTGGAGCTTATGCATTCATCCCAAGGTCGAATCGATGCTTAGTAAAACTCTCACGGAATAATCATAAGCATGAATCATAGAGTCATTTACTATCGAGAGGTATTCTACTAATCCATCCGGTAATCATTTAGAACATTAATCATGATCATAAGGATAGCTCTTAAATATTGTCTATGCCTTTGCTAATGGGCTATCATTGTCTTATAATCGTAGTTAGGTGAGAGAACTCACATCTCAATCATTCATTTAATCTTGACTTCAATATCATTCTAAGAATATGTAATGTCAAGGGATATCTCATTATGCAATGTACTAATACATTTAAAAATTAGCTTTAAGATCTTGAAACTTGAAGGAAATATGTATACTCATATGTATCCATGACAACCAATCCATACTTGAAGTAACCCATAAACAAATTCACAAACCTGTTCGCTGAAAATAATAAGATACATGAGTCAATACATCAATTCATGAAATTCATATGATTCAAACTTTAATCATACACAGTAATTATAAATAAAATATGAATTTAAGTAAATTCAAGCAACCCTCCATTAGTTTCATAACCAAAAATTTCATAAGTAAGGAAAAATCATAAATATCTATGGAATCATGTGGGATTCATCAATTTAAAAGATAATTTAAGGAACCCATATCACAACCTTCATGACCCCCAAATTGGCTTGTAAAGAAACCACAAATAAATTTAGAAATTTCAAGACAACTTAGTTTATAGTTCCTCGTGCATATAGGTAGTAAAATGCGTCAATTTAAAACCAATTTTAGGAAACCTATCAAATATCTTTAAAATCCTAACCACTATAATATAGAAGTTCAAGACATAACATCCTTCCTATGAAAGTAAACACTATTTCATAAAAATAAAGGTTAACTCACATCAATAAATTCATAATATAAGCAATTGAAATAATAGTATAAAAATCCATGAATGTAATGACCCTCTAGATTATTTCCATATTTCTATGACTTCTCTATTGTTTTGAGCTTTTGTATGGTGGCTTCAAAGCTTTTATGGCTTATTGGAACTATTGGAATGGAGGTGGATGGCTTTGGTTGAGAATTGTACAAAATTGCAAGTTAATGAGAATCTAAAGCTGCAAAAATGAGAGTTCTATCAAAATCCTAGTAAACATCCTTGAAATGGGATTCTAATGGTTCCATCAGTTGTAGAATAGCCGACTTGTACTAAGAGGGTGGTTGATTCGAGGATTGAAGATCCCAACATGATTTTGAGCTAAATGTTGCAAAATGTGTTCTACTAGAAGCTAAAAAGTCATTTCTACGACAAGCAAGCTAAACGAGCTCAGAAAGGAAATTTGATAATGTTGTTAGCTCAGAAATGTCGAAAATAGTCTAAAATGACCCTTCTTAGTTAGTGGGAGCTTCCAATTGCATTTTGACTCCCTTCGTACTTTTAACTATGATTAGCTGGGAAAATATGGGATCCATTTTTTTGTAGGATTCTCCGTTGGAAATTTTGACCGTACCATTATATCTAGAATAACAAATTATATATGGTTACAATATTTATTTGCATAAAATGGACATTAGACGACCTGTAAACGCCCCCAAGAATTTTTTGGGATTATTGGTGCCAGCAGCAAGCACATACGTCTGTGTTCGTGTGGCATGGCACAAGTGCTTGTGCTTGCATGCCCACGTACATGAACGCCATGGTACGACCAGCCTATATAAGGCTTGGTTACGAGGGGTTGGACAAGAAAACTTCAAATAGGCCTAAAAAGTGATCCAAATCTCTGATTTTAGCAATTCAAAAGACTATGTGACTTGGATTTTTGCAAGAAATGTTGCGGTGAAGATAGATTCAGGATTTGCCATGTATTTTAAGATAAAGTGACTGATTTAGCTGATTACTTTCTCAAAATTGGTGAAAACTTTACGTGTTGATTTTATAATCGATTCTTGACGAAATTGAAAAAATAATTTAGTCTGAATTATTCTACATTCGGAGGGGAATGTTGTGGTATGCTGAGTGTTAGATGACATTGTTTGATATTTGAGAATTTTGACTAAGAAAGTTTTGGAAAGTATATTTTCTCGGTAAAGATTTTAACTTCATTTTTGTGTCTTTTCTCGGTATTTTGGGGTTTGTTTTTGGCCGAATATTTAGTTGCGACATAGTCTGACATCAGGATATGTTTTGGAAATTTTTTGGGATTTCAGGCATGGACATTATTTCCTCCCGTTTTAGGCCCAATTGACGTATTTTCACTTGCTTTTTAGGGTATTCCGGTCAATGTGACTGCATTGACCCTTTGAAGTATATTTTAACAGCTGAGCAGCATTGGGAAGTGATTTGGAAGGGAAAGAATTAGTTGGATTCACTTATTGCATTATACGTCAGATTCCAAGTAGTCTACATTTTTTCTAAAACATTAAAATGAGCTGAAATATTTGCATATTTGAGTTGGAATGTGTAGAAATGTACTGCAAATAGGATGATCTGTGAAATACATGTTAAATATAGTTGGTTGTGAATCCATATGCATTACATATGATGATATAGGATTTTAGTCATTGTATTGAGGGTTGTGTTAGCTGTAGTTGTCATACTAGTTGTAGCCTTACACTATTTGGCTACAAAAAGGGCTCGAAAGGGGCTAGATGGGTTGAGAATCAGTGATGGGTATGTACACTAAGGTTAACTCTTGCTTATATGTGTGTGTAGTCTAAGGCTACAAAAATATACTAGTTGTGGAGGCCGACCTGCGGTACATGCTACCTTGTGCATTGAATCTAGTACCTATATCTGGTTGGTATGCATATGCCTGATGCGACTGCAGTTGTCTATATCTTTTTGAGTACTTCTAGTAGAATTTCCTATTTAAACACGATTCTATCCTACCTTGTCACTAACATGATCCTATATATTGTTATTGTCTATTATGTACTTATGTTACTGGTTAGTGACTAAAGAAATACACCATCTTCTGGGGATGATTATAGCATACCCCTAAGGGACAATTGCATTCTTTGATATAAGGGGTGTTGCTACTGAGTCATTGGTGGGTTAGAGACATGAGTGTGACCCTAGTAGCTAGGTCCAAGATATAGCTTATGGGCTTCCCGAGGTTATCTGTGAGTAGAGACTAGCTATGTGGGTTAGTCCTTAGAACTAGCACTCTATTTAGAGAAGGGCACATTATTAGTGGACCAACATATGGGAGCCTTGGGCGAAATCCTTGGTAGCAATTGGGCTGTGAGATGATTTTACGTAGCTGACACCCTTCTGATTATCTAGCCTTTTGAGCCTTTGCTTAGGTTATATCGACAAAGTCTGGTGAGTTTCTTTAAACATAAAAAGGGCCTGGTAAAGACTGAATAGGAGCTAATATCTTGGACAGGCATACGTGCTGACTCGACTTATACCTATATGAGTGTGTATACCTATTGCTATTGAGATGCTGACCAAGAGACTGTGTATTGATTATATGTCATATTGTGGCTTTGGTCTGGTATATATATAACCTGCGGGATCTGGTTGTCCTGGATACTTATGATGTACCATGGTTGTCTATGTTTTCTTTGGGAAGTAGTGATAGGTGATTTTTTATGGTATATTTGGCCTTTTTTGGGCATGGTGAGTCTGGTGAGTTTCTTTAAACACTCTGATGTACTATTGATAATTGTTGTGCGTTTTTTCTCTCCATCTGATATTGGGGTATCTGTTGTAACTCAGGGAGGTGATAATTAATATTGTATGTATTCGATAAAGATTGTGGGATACCTAGTTATGAGGTCATTGCCTACGTTCACTCTGGGTACGATCTAATTTTCATTGCTTATGTTTACTCTGGGCATAATATGACCATGGAGTTCCAGATCCGGACGTACTAGGTGAGTTGGTGACTATTTTTCATCTCATCTAAGATGACACTCCCCATTATGATTGGAGTTGCAGTGGTCACGTCTGAGTGTCCGTGGCTCGAGAGTCATGCCCTGTGGTCCAAGTCTAGTGGTCGTGACTATAATATCTGGTGGGGGTTGCCGATTTTGAGAACCAAGCGCTGGCTAAGATTTGGAGGCCCCCATCAGTAACATTTTGAGTCTGACACACTTCTATTTGTTCAGAGAGAGATATGACACACTAATTGTTTTGGGTTAGAGACACAATTGATTTATGGGTCGTAGACCTCGTTGATTATATTTGGGGTGAGAAACTGTGACTGATAGTTTGAGATGAGACACATCTTCTTATGAGAGTGGATTCTTTGTCCCGTAGGGGATATGTCCCACCGTTATGCATGTATATTTTGGATCAGGTCACATGTTGACATAAGGTTGAGGACCCGATTGTTATGTGATAGCCCATGATTGATTACCCATAGATCTACTCACTTATGCATACCCTAATGGTGCATTGGTGTACCCTTTGGGCTTATAAGGGATCAACGGGAGTTCAGGCTTAGATACAAGGGCCTTACACCACTTACATCTGACCTTTGTTCTGATGATGTGGAGAGCTGGGCTTTGTGATAGTTCTATGGGATTCTAAGGTGATCTCTCCACATTATTATCATTGCGTGTGGGTGTTCCTACTGTGCTTATAGGGGCCCTGTTGTTGTACAGGCATAAATACTAGGGCCTTGCACACACATAACCTATAGGCCTCAGTTGAGGGAAGTTGTGGTATGAGCCTGCACAGTCTTGATCAGTCGTTATCGATGTTAATCTCTAGGGTTGGTTCAGCTTATCGTTGTCCTTCACTTTGGTTGGTTCAGTTGTGATTTGAGGGTTTCCAAAAATGTCTATGTCGTGATCCGAGTTAATTTTGTTACGTTGTTGTATTTCTCTATATATTTGGGCATTATTTATGATCACTATTTCACTTAGTCGGTCAATGATGCCTACTGGGTGCCTTTTCTTGTACTAACCCCTACCTCTCCATCTTCCCATGGTGCAGGTCTAGGTACTCGTTGTGATATCTGAGTTGGGGAACTTTGGGAGCTCTCTGGAGACTTTTGGTAAGCATAGACAACTTTGGCTTCTTCGCGGTCTCCTTCTTTTTGATGGTCACTATTGTTTATAGACATTTGGCCCTATACTTATTGTATGGTTTGTATTTTTAGAGAACTCCTAATTTTTATATTGTTATAGTTATTTAGATATATATATATATAGTATGTCCTTGTATCGATTGTAGCTCTATACAATTGACTTCTAGATTCTTGGTAGGTTTCAGTTCTTATTATTATTCTTTTATGTTGGTTAGGTCTTGACTAGAGGTTAGGATAGGTACCCTGGTGTCGAGGTTTGGCTTGTCTGTAGGTTGGACCTAATAGGTGCCATCATAACCAAAACTGGGTCGTGACAGTAAAGAAGTGCATAGTTGAATTAAGGAATTGAATAGAAAATAATTTGGGTCTTTATGGGTGCAAGGAAACCATGGATGAAACTCAGATACCTTAGTAGAAGAACTATGAAAGAACTTTGATTTGGGAAGAACCTAAAACCCTAGGTTGGTCTTCTCTTGAACTTGAGGAACAGAGAATTTGAGAGAGAGTTAAAATATTTTGGGTTGAATTGTTTGACTGAGAGAGTATAGAGTGTATGAGTATAGGTATGTCACAACCCGAGCTTAGGGCCTAGGTGCAACACAACGAATGGGAAACCCAAAGGTGACCCAAACAAGCCTCTTACCATATAGTTTGCACATCCTTGGTTGCAAAACATAAAACAAACATCAACACATAATTCTAAGTGAACAAGGGCTTTTGACTTACACTATGGGGCTGAATAAGGAAATAGGATTTTCATGGATTACATAGCAAGTAAGTACTAAGGGGAGGGTAAGTATGACTCAAGCTATGGGAAGTAGGGATTTGGGGCTTTCATCATTTTCCATCATCATCAATAACATCAAATAGCATCACATGGGGAATAATGTCTAAAGAATAAGCATCCATAAATCTCAACATCTCATCAAGAGTACATAGCATAGTATTCCAACATCACCTCTAAGTATGAATAGGATAGGGGCCAAGACATGTCCAAGGCTCACCCTCTAAGTACATAGAAAATGGTATGAAATAAATCCTCAACATAAGCAAGATAGAACTTGGATATTGTCCCCCAAATGGAGGACTCACCACAATAACAATCCTCATGAATCCAAGCTAGCCATATGGAGGATGAGTAGGAGCTCCAGTCCATACATGATTATACCAGGTAGGTAAAAAATATGCATTAGTACTTGGAATGTACTAGTATGTGGGACGCAATGCAATACTAGATAACAAGCTTCAGAAACAAGATGCGTAAGCATATACAATAGAATATAAGTTCAATATATCTTGCATGAGAATGCCTTAATGAAAACTTGTATGCAAGATGTACTAATGAGAATGCCTTAAGTTCAATATACTAGATGTACTATTGATAATTGTTGTGCGTTTTTTCTCTCCATCTGATATTGGGGTATCTGTTGTAACTCAGGGAGGTGATAATTAATATTGTATGTATTCGATAAAGATTGTGGGATACCTAGTTATGAGGTCATTGCCTACGTTCACTCTGGGTACGATCTAATTTTCATTGCTTATGTTTACTCTGGGCATAATATGACCATGGAGTTCCAGATCCGGACGTACTAGGTGAGTTGGTGACTATTTTTCATCTCATCTAAGATGACACTCCCCATTATGATTGGAGTTGCAGTGGTCACGTCTGAGTGTCCGTGGCTCGAGAGTCATGCCCTGTGGTCCAAGTCTAGTGGTCGTGACTATAATATCTGGTGGGGGTTGCCGATTTTGAGAACCAAGCGCTGGCTAAGATTTGGAGGCCCCCATCAGTAACATTTTGAGTCTGACACACTTCTATTTGTTCAGAGAGAGATATGACACACTAATTGTTTTGGGTTAGAGACACAATTGATTTATGGGTCGTAGACCTCGTTGATTATATTTGGGGTGAGAAACTGTGACTGATAGTTTGAGATGAGACACATCTTCTTATGAGAGTGGATTCTTTGTCCCGTAGGGGATATGTCCCACCGTTATGCATGTATATTTTGGATCAGGTCACATGTTGACATAAGGTTGAGGACCCGATTGTTATGTGATAGCCCATGATTGATTACCCATAGATCTACTCACTTATGCATACCCTAATGGTGCATTGGTGTACCCTTTGGGCTTATAAGGGATCAACGGGAGTTCAGGCTTAGATACAAGGGCCTTACACCACTTACATCTGACCTTTGTTCTGATGATGTGGAGAGCTGGGCTTTGTGATAGTTCTATGGGATTCTAAGGTGATCTCTCCACATTATTATCATTGCGTGTGGGTGTTCCTACTGTGCTTATAGGGGCCCTGTTGTTGTACAGGCATAAATACTAGGGCCTTGCACACACATAACCTATAGGCCTCAGTTGAGGGAAGTTGTGGTATGAGCCTGCACAGTCTTGATCAGTCGTTATCGATGTTAATCTCTAGGGTTGGTTCAGCTTATCGTTGTCCTTCACTTTGGTTGGTTCAGTTGTGATTTGAGGGTTTCCAAAAATGTCTATGTCGTGATCCGAGTTAATTTTGTTACGTTGTTGTATTTCTCTATATATTTGGGCATTATTTATGATCACTATTTCACTTAGTCGGTCAATGATGCCTACTGGGTGCCTTTTCTTGTACTAACCCCTACCTCTCCATCTTCCCATGGTGCAGGTCTAGGTACTCGTTGTGATATCTGAGTTGGGGAACTTTGGGAGCTCTCTGGAGACTTTTGGTAAGCATAGACAACTTTGGCTTCTTCGCGGTCTCCTTCTTTTTGATGGTCACTATTGTTTATAGACATTTGGCCCTATACTTATTGTATGGTTTGTATTTTTAGAGAACTCCTAATTTTTATATTGTTATAGTTATTTAGATATATATATATATAGTATGTCCTTGTATCGATTGTAGCTCTATACAATTGACTTCTAGATTCTTGGTAGGTTTCAGTTCTTATTATTATTCTTTTATGTTGGTTAGGTCTTGACTAGAGGTTAGGATAGGTACCCTGGTGTCGAGGTTTGGCTTGTCTGTAGGTTGGACCTAATAGGTGCCATCATAACCAAAACTGGGTCGTGACAGTAAAGAAGTGCATAGTTGAATTAAGGAATTGAATAGAAAATAATTTGGGTCTTTATGGGTGCAAGGAAACCATGGATGAAACTCAGATACCTTAGTAGAAGAACTATGAAAGAACTTTGATTTGGGAAGAACCTAAAACCCTAGGTTGGTCTTCTCTTGAACTTGAGGAACAGAGAATTTGAGAGAGAGTTAAAATATTTTGGGTTGAATTGTTTGACTGAGAGAGTATAGAGTGTATGAGTATAGGTATGTCACAACCCGAGCTTAGGGCCTAGGTGCAACACAACGAATGGGAAACCCAAAGGTGACCCAAACAAGCCTCTTACCATATAGTTTGCACATCCTTGGTTGCAAAACATAAAACAAACATCAACACATAATTCTAAGTGAACAAGGGCTTTTGACTTACACTATGGGGCTGAATAAGGAAATAGGATTTTCATGGATTACATAGCAAGTAAGTACTAAGGGGAGGGTAAGTATGACTCAAGCTATGGGAAGTAGGGATTTGGGGCTTTCATCATTTTCCATCATCATCAATAACATCAAATAGCATCACATGGGGAATAATGTCTAAAGAATAAGCATCCATAAATCTCAACATCTCATCAAGAGTACATAGCATAGTATTCCAACATCACCTCTAAGTATGAATAGGATAGGGGCCAAGACATGTCCAAGGCTCACCCTCTAAGTACATAGAAAATGGTATGAAATAAATCCTCAACATAAGCAAGATAGAACTTGGATATTGTCCCCCAAATGGAGGACTCACCACAATAACAATCCTCATGAATCCAAGCTAGCCATATGGAGGATGAGTAGGAGCTCCAGTCCATACATGATTATACCAGGTAGGTAAAAAATATGCATTAGTACTTGGAATGTACTAGTATGTGGGACGCAATGCAATACTAGATAACAAGCTTCAGAAACAAGATGCGTAAGCATATACAATAGAATATAAGTTCAATATATCTTGCATGAGAATGCCTTAATGAAAACTTGTATGCAAGATAAACATAACTTTTTTACTCATACTTGTGGGAGAACTCCTCAACCGACATAGACTATATGAGATACTACATGGAGTACAATGAACTTCTTCCATTTGGAAAAGGCCAATAAACTCCTTCCATTGGGAAAAGGGGAATCTACTTGCCAAGTTAGAACTCCATAAACTTTATTAAGTTCGCAATTGTATCTTTTATGATTAGTAATAATGAGATGGCTTATGTGGATCCACTAGCCTGGCCTACAAAGGCTCTTATACTAGCACATAGTTTGAGAGACAAAGGGTTGCTACTAGGATTCCCTTACTAAATCCCACCTCAGTGCCCCATTTGGTGCTAAGTCATTCCCAAGGTGTCGCAACCCAAGCCTAGGCCCTAGACATGACACAGAGTAAGAGGAACACAAAGGAACCCCAAGCAAGACTCTTAGCACATTATTACAAATCCTTCGTCGCGAATGCAATAAAATAACAACAAGAGATAGTAA
Organism: Solanum ossicruentum; assembly: GCA_025774065.1. Classification (NCBI taxonomy): domain Eukaryota; kingdom Viridiplantae; phylum Streptophyta; class Magnoliopsida; order Solanales; family Solanaceae; genus Solanum; species Solanum ossicruentum. The sequence goes on from JAOTQR010043757.1 coordinate 12,160, forward strand.
ATAGGGATAACTGGGATAAGGGACATATTTCATATCATAAACAACAAGAGTCAAGAGAGAGTCAAAGCTTATAACATTACACATGACATGTCCAACAACACCTCTACTACATTGACAAGAGCCGAGGCCAAGGCAAGCAACCGGTCTCACCCTCATAGTCAACATATACATAAAAGAAAGATAGTCTTAGAACATAGCACGAGGTCATAAGCATAGTCCTCGGAATGGAGGACTCACAAAGAAGCTTCAGAGAAATCGTACTAGCCACGTGGAGGGAGATGCTCAAGTGGGGATCCGGTTCCTACATGGTGACATCATGTAGGCATAGATTAAGCATTAGTATGTATGTGCTTACTACGTAGGATACAATGCAACAAGTGATAAGCACTATAAGAAAAATATGTAACATAAACAATGGGTAAGCATATAGAAATATGGTATGTATGATGATGCTTGGTGTAAAACCATGATTATATAGAACATAATACATGTGTAAGGAGTGACCATTGTTAGTGCATATCCAAGGCCTACCACCCCCTTGGAGAGGCGAATGAGGCATGAACCCCACAATAGGTTGATGAGGTACAAACTCCCCCAACAAGGTTGATGAAGTGCCAACCCCCCAAGTTTGATGGAGTACAAACCCCCCACTAAGGTTATCAATGTACAGAACCCTCGACATGGTTGCATGGGCCTACCACCTCCCTAGTGAGATGATCGAGGTGCAACCCCTCAACAAGATTACCTGGGCAAACAACCTCTCGAGTGAGGCTTGGTCAATTCCCAACAATAAAGTGATTATTTCATATGCATACATTCCTTTAATCAACGTATAGTCATTTAACTCATAAGACATGCATTGGACATTCAATTCCTCAAGAAAATCATAACTAGACATTTTATCAAACACTTGGCGGGTGTGTAGTGCTAGAGTAAAATTATGCAATTCATGAGTGTACTCATGCTAGAAAATCCAATAAATAACCATCAATAGACACTTGGTAACACCCTCAAGCAATATACATCAAAATTCTTCATCAAATCTCATAATATATCTTAGATTCATAGCTTAAAACATGCTAAAACAACCATACTTTCATGAAACTCCAACATAGTGTGCAGTGAAATTCATAATAGATAAGATCCATGAGTAAATCAACTTTAAATTATGCAAGTTTAATTAAAAGAGAGTTTAATTATCATGGTGAAAAGAACCCATGAATGAAATCCACATACCTTAGCTCTAAACGATAGCTTGATGAAGATTAGAGATGGAGACTTGAAGTTTGAATGATAACCTTAGAATCCTAATGAGTTTTGAGACTTGAAATTTGAAGATGAAATATTCTCTAAGTGTTTGAGAGAATATTTGGAAATGTCTTGAATGATATGAGGGTGCAATAAGGCTAAGTATAGGCATTTTCACATGTGGGAAGGCTTAGGCCCAAGACCCAAAGGACTTGGATAGGAATAAAATAACAGGGCACAAAATAAGGCACTGGCGTGCCCCAACCACGTCGCGCTAGGGATGCGCAGGCACAGTATTTTTTCGTCAGTTTGAAAATTGAGATTGTTAATTGTTTGCTCTACAATCAGAGTTTGACCCAGTTCCCACTCAATTTGACCCCCTAAACAAGTATACTAAGTGAAATTTTTGATATAACACACAGATATTGAGATATATGGAAATTATGATTCTGGGCACTTTCGGGGCACATTTTCGAGCACTTTTTGCGGTTGTTTCAATATCTCCCCCTTGGGAACATTCTTCCTCAAATGTCAAAGAAATGCATATGAGAAGAGTACTCATGAAGAATCATCCCCGACAAGAATGCAAAAATGCACTTAAACACCATTTTCGAAATCTTGATGCAATGTTAAAATCATCATGAACTTTTCAACATACACATGAATGCATAAAATGACATAGGGGCTGAAACATGAGACATGGAATCATAAAAGAACTTGACATACTATCATAAGCTTGAATAGAATAAATGAAGTATGAATATTGCTTATCCATGGCCGCTCCAGCTCCCCAAGAGAAACTATCGACTAGACGATTTCTTCGAAATGGCCTTAACGGGAGCCTCATCCTTGTCCCTCAACTCCTTTACTTGTCTATCAAAAATCTGAATTGGAACCTTTTCATGAGTCAAGCTGTCCTCAAAAATGCCCACAACATCCAATGGGATAATAGCATTAGGGTCACCCAAACATTCCTTCAACATAGACATATGAAACACCGGATGAACCAAATTCATTTCACTAGGAAACTCTAACTCATAAGACACCTCACCAATCCTCCTCATTACCCTATAAGGATCCACATACCTTGGACTCAACTTTCCCTTCTTACCAAAATGAACCACACCCTTCATGGGTGAAACCTTCAAATAGACCCAATCGCCAACTTTGAACTCAGGATCCCTTCTCCTCACATCGGAACAAGACTTTTGGAGACTTTGGACCATCTTCAACCTTCCTCTAATTATCCTAACCATCTTAGGAGCCTCCATAACCAGATCTGGTCCCAAGAAAGCCACCTCTCTGACCTCAAACAAACCAGTCGGTGATTTACAATGTCTACCATAGAGAATCTTAAAAGAAGCAATGCCAGTTCTAGAATGGTAGCTACTATTATATGAAAACTCAATCAATGGAAGATGATCATCCCAACTACCCTTAAGATCCAATACACAAGCCCTTAGCATGTCCTCAAGTGTTTGGATAGTTCTTTCGACATGGCCATCCGTTTGAGGATGAAAGGTTGTACTAAGCTTAACTTTTGTACCAAGACCCCTTTGAAAGGACCTCCAAAAATATGAAGTAAATTGAGAATCACTGTCACGCCCCCAAAGTCTGGTTAGGGTGGACTGGCACCCATTACCGATAAGGCTCGGGAGAACCAACTTATATCTAAGCATTTTGCATACATATTATAATTGACATCTATGTTTGGCATG
>JAOTQR010043778.1:3271-15125 GCA_025774065.1 Solanum ossicruentum
ATTTTTTATTTTTTATTTTTTCCCTCCTATCTCCATGTTCTTTTACTTTTTCATTTTATATTTTATGTTTCTTTCTTTTGTTTCATTTGTTCTTATATTCCTTTTTGGTTTGCTTATTTTAAAAAAAAATGCTGCCAAATGCCAATTCCCGAGATATGTTTTTCCATTTCATTGTATTGTTTTATGTTATAATAATTGTTAAATTTTTAGTTTTGGTATTTTGAATTTCTGTAATTTTATGTATTTATTATTTTATTTCTTTAATTGCTTTAAATATTCACCTTCATATCTCATATCTTATTATTTATTCAATTGTTGTTTTTAAAATTTGTAACTTTCATACTTTTCATATTTATGTCTTCTAAATATTTAATTTAAAATTATAAAATATCTTTTGGTATTCTTCAATTTTTATCTATATAAATTAAATATTTTGTTTCATGAGATCCATATCCAAGATTATCCTTTATATTCTATTTTAAAAGTAGTGAAACATTTATATTATTATTGTTTTACTATTTGCTTCAAGCTTTAGTTTGCTCAGTGAAGGAGGCTCTTGAATTTTGTTTAGGTACAGGATAAGGAGTGGAGAAGAACTCAAAAAAAAATATATTTACTAATTCTGTATTTCTCTTTTCATGTATTGTTATGATTAAGTTTTAAGAAGAACGTCTACGTTGTATTGCTTCTTCCCTATTTTTTCCTTGATGTGTGTTTTCCTCTGTTAGATTTATTTTAATTTAATTTTATATGAATTTCTAATTGTCTTATGTCTATATTTTCAGCTAAAATTAGCCATTTGTGACTTTATTAATTAAATTTTATATGAAATTTTTTATTCTCGCAAGTATGTATTTTTATTAAGGCTCAAATTAACCATTTTCTGACTTTATTAATTTAACTTTATATGAATTTTTTACTATCGCAAGTTTATATTTTTATTTGGGCTCAAACTAACCATTTCTGACTTTGGTAATTAATAACCTATATTTAAAATTTATCCTTAGTTGCTTAAAAAAAATACATCGTTATTTGGTATTTTTTATCATGTTAAGTCAAAAGTTGAAATATTAAAATATCCAAAAAAAAGTTATAACAGTACACTTCTAACTTTTTATAATTTTTTTATTTCTCTTCTCGACCAAAGATCAAATTTATTTTTTCTCCTCTTTTTAGTCTTTTAATTTCTCTAATTTTTCTCATTTATAATATAAAGCATCAATCACTCAATATTTTGACACTATATTATACAAATACTTAAAAGCCAAGAACTACATTATTACACCTATGGTCACACCAATTAAAGTTCAAAACCTATTACTACTATTTAATCATCTCTTTCGTTTTTTTCTCTTTCGTAATTCCCATTATTTTTATTAATTATTATTGTTATTAATTATTATTTAATTATGTTGGTAGTATCAGGCGATAGCGGAAGCGTGATAAAGATCGGGATTGATATTGAAAAGTATAAATAAATTGGGTATGATAATAAAATGAAGACACAGATTTAATGTGGTTCACCCAAAAATAGGCTACATCCACGAACAACGACGAGCAAAATATTACTATAATAGAGAAGTGTACAACTAAACCTCACTGAGCCTAAACACTACGAGGATATAATTTTTGTATATCACTTAGTGATATAAAAGGTGTATTACAACACTCACAAAATACACAATGTGCATCTCACAAAATTTTTAAGTTCCTTTCTAACTCTAAATCCCTCAAATCTTGTATGATAAACTAAGGAGCAAATGCTCCTTTTTATAGAGAAAAGTTTGCAGCAAAATTGATAACTTAAGTTGTCAATTTTGAATAGCAACAATTTGCATACAAGTTGACAACGTAAGTTGCCAACTTTAAATAGCAATCTTCAACCAACAAGAATTATCAAATTTGACAATTCTTAGTATGTGGGCCAAATTTCAACAAATTGATATGTTCCTTATTCATACACTTAAAAATTTCCTCAGGTTCTTAGATTATTTATGTGCAAATTGTGCATAAGTGAATTCACAATTATCCTTTATTTCTCATGAATTAACTTTTATTCCTTAATTGACTTTTCATTCATTTCAATCTTCAAAGGTAATCTAGCTGCTTCTTCTTCTTTTTATTTTTTTTATAAGTAACATTATATTACAGATGCTGAGATATTGTAAAATTATTTATTTTCTTCGTATTCCATTTTTCGGGATCTATGTCGAGGCATTTGAGATTTTAAGAAATTAAATTTTTGTGTAGAGAAGAAATACACTTCTCCCAATACAATAAAATTAAAAGTAGAGACATGAAGATTTAAACTACCAGGTCAAACATAATTTTAAGATAATAAAAATCAACAATAAGTGAACATGATGCAAAATCATTTATGAAAATCCCAACGTGGAAGATTGAAAATTACAATTTATATTCTTCGAGCTTGACCTATTAAACACAATCTCTACAACCTTTCCTCAATCTCTTTATTGTTCATTGTTTATTCTACACTATACATTATTTGCATTTTGTTAATTGTTGAACAGCAATTATTTTGTTGAATATATTAATGACTAAATTAGTAATGCTTTGGCAGTTTCTCTTGCAAAATAATCTAAAAATAATTACATGGGTCACACGCACAAAGCACGTGTCCAAGGACTAGTAATCATAAATAAATATCTTTTGCACATAAACAATAACGTTACCCTATTGTTTCAAAGGCTCCCGCCCATTGCGGAATAAGGGGGATCGGATGTACGCAGCCTAACCCCTATATTTAAAACATAGATGGACTATTTCCGGTTGACCCATGATGAGCATCGAAAGGTGTATTGACTAACTGCTACTTCACAATTGAAAGAAGCGCATATAGTTTAAAGAGTCATTTTGCTTTATTCCATCATACTCCAAAGCCAAAAAATAATAAATCTTTGACTCCATTCGGCCGTGAAAATCTTTTGCACACGAACATGAATCGAAAGTTAATTTATCCATTAAGTCTAGTCCTTTGCTTTCAATCCATAGTTTCCATGCCTAAAAAGATGTTTCAAATTACCGTAATATGAAAATATACTCTATTGCATAACTTGTCTGAATGCAGAAACAGAGGAAATGCTTACTATGTTCCAACAATTCTCTGAGTGTTTAGCTCTTGAGGCACTTGAAGGGTTCTAACCAAGCCAAAATCTAAGATTTTCAGATTCATATCACCATCTAAGAGTACATTAATGGACTTCTGATCTCGGTGAATTGCCCTAAAACAAGAATCACAGTAAAGGTAAAGAAGCCCTCTAGCAAGGCCTTCAATCATGTTGAGACGTTTACGCCGAGGAGGCTTATTGCTGTTTTTTTGAATATAATAAGGTCATGAGAAATGTCTATTTACTGAACCTAGCACCATTTCCATTTCCACGATATACGTGAACATGAAAGATCATCCAAGATTGTAATAAAGCGAGGAGATGATAGTAAAAATGTTAATCAAGCAATAACACAAACAGAAACTGTAGATGAAACATTGCCTACTTAAAACTTTTTTCCCACGACTTTCTCGTCTGAAGTTCACCCAAGTTTTCGTGAGGCTAAAAGTGCTAAAAAGAAAATTAAAAAGTGTTTTTTCTTTAAAAAGAAGAAGAAGAAAGAACAGATATTTGACCAAGCTTTAGGAAGTCTTTTCCGTATAATAGTAAAAGTAGTTTTACATAACCTTAAAAAAAATTATATTTTGCTCTAAAGTACCTTTTTTGAAAAGCATTGCTCAGGAATTGTGCCTGATAATTGGTTCTTATCCAACTGCACAGCGGTTAAGGTGCTACAGTTACTCAACTGCATTGGAATAGCACTACTAAATGCATTATCATATAAGTGAAGCTGTTCAAGTGCTTCAGTGTCATATACTGCCTGAGCTCTGAACACATTCCAAGTTCATGTGGTATTGAACCAAAGACTTCAGTGTCATATATTGCCAGTTCTTGTAGGCTGATTAAATAACCCAATGTATGTGTAATAACCCATGAAAGTCCGGTGGTCGCGACACCAAATGTCGTAGGATTGGTGAGCAGGCCTGATTCTGCAGGTATTTCACCACTCAATTCTGGATTTCCTCCAATCCTGAACTGTTGGAGTGACACCAAGGAGCCTAACTGCTTCGGCATCGACCCATTTAGGAGATTATCTTGGAGACAGAGGATTTCTAATGAAGTAAGATTGGCAAGTTGATATGGGATTCTTTGGAAGAGAAACAGAAATAACTCTTTGTTGAGGAGAACAAGAAATGCGTTGCCAAGAACATGGAGTTGAAGTTGAAGCATTCCAAGAAGAAAGTACAAAAGATGATGATGATGATTTAGCACAAGGGTCAGTTGCTTTGAGGAGAGAGAGCAAAGCTTTTCCATCAGAGGACAGAGAGTTCACTCTTCTTGGACTCAAACAACTTACAAACAAGAAGAGTGAAATGAAAAAATATGACGAAGTTGTCATCTTGGAGTGCACTGACAACGAAAATTAAGAAATGGAATTTTTGCAGAAGTAGTGGCACACACAAAAGTGTTGGTGGAAATTGTGGAAGCTTAATTGAGAGTCTACTATAAGGAGACAACATACATGTTATAAAGAGCTAGTTTAGTGATGAGAGTGCTTAAACTTCACACAATCTCTTAGTTTGAAAAATATATACACCCTCGGTTTCGATTTGTTTATTTTGTTTTGATTTGACACTTGAAAAAGTAAAAGATACATAAGACAAGGGCTATTAGTATACTATAGCATACCAACATCAAAAAACGTGAAAATCGTGAGGGGGCAAAGTAAAATCAACAGCATCAACGCAACTCCCCAAATATAGCAGTACCAATCCAATAACTAATTGCATAAAATTTCAGAGAAGTTACCAAGGCAATGTTACATGAACAGGTCAAGACATAATAAAAAGTACATCATGAAAATATGAAATATCAACATCTGCAACTACTTTCAAGTAGCACTACAACTGCAGATGTATTCCTTCTCTTCTATGAAGACATCCAACTTCAGCCGAGCACTGGAATTAATGACATATCTGGGGACCAGAAGAAACTTTTTCAAAGGCCTATTTTCTGACCAGTTTGGGATGCTCTCTGCAATGGATTCTAGCTTGAAGGAGCTCTCCCCATCTGTTACTACAAGCTCGTACGAGAACCTTCTCTTCTGCATAGCTGGTCCAACACAGATGATGTTGATAGCACTTCCAACACGGTCGCTAGCATGGTTGATGACAAAAAGTATACCTTCTGTCCTCATTTGAAGAATTTGGTAACTTTGATGTTTTTCTATATAAATTGGATGGACAGCATTGAAAAAGATGTGCTCTGCAGAAGAAGCATGTTTGTCGCTAAAATGTGCATATAACTTTGTTGAAGTACCTACAAAGTCACAGCCGTGGAGAGGACAAGAACAAGGCACATACATGCATGCATTCTCATGGTCAGCTTTCTTACTATAACTCAGAATCTCCTTGCAGCCATACCTTTTGTTCACGCATGAGACTTTCACAGATTCTATAACCTTCTCCATAGCTCGACAACGATTATATCCAATTGGAAAAGAACACGATGGACACTTATTAGCAACCTTGCAGCAGCAAGACGCACATGCTATGTGCCCATTCTCACACTATATTTTTGCCCAGAAAGAAAAAAGAATGTGTTAGAAAATATGCTCATACTAAGCAGTTCGAATGTTCGCAGATGATAGCTTACTTCACTCTGCCGGCTTATAAATTTCAAGGTTTCTCCAAGTGCATTGATTAAGAAATAGGGAAAAAGAAAAAAAGTGTTACAAAGCGTAAGCAAATTGCACTTAGAATTCACTGTTTAGCTTGTTGTATTAGAGGCTGGCAAACTGGAAAATGCAATATCTAACAATGGGAGGAAGGCTAACCCTGACCAATAGTGTCCTGGAAAGCACATCATGTCCCTCATCCCAATGCCATGAGGTGAAGGGGCAGTGGGACAGTATGAGAAGGGCATTCCTATGGAAAGGAAATTGTGAAGAGCATAAACTCCACCTTGTTAAGGGGGATAAAGTCATATTGCCAAAGGGACAGGGAGGTCTAGGTATTGGGGACCTTAGCAAACACAACAATAACCTCAAGTGAAGAACCTATATTTGCAAGAAGAGAGCGTAACTACAAAGTAACTTAACCATTTGTAACCTCTAATAGGAATGGAATTCACTTGATTGAACCTGGTAAGCATCTACCCACTTTCAAGTATCTTTTTACACTCCATCATACGCCAATGCTTCCTCTAAGATGAATATTGCGCGATTAAGAACATGACTTCACCAGAAGAAACAAAGACCTACACTAGCGAGTTATTCTCTAATTTGAATGAAATGTTAAACCCTCTGTCAGCAATTCTAAACCCTTTAATAGATCCCTACTTCCTATGCTCTTTCAGAACAAAACTGAAAGCCACCTAATGACTACTCTATTATTCCATATCTATTGTTTTCTTCTTTTACTAAGGGCAGATACATCTGAGCCAACTGAGCTAAGGATCTTTCGGAAACAAACTCCCTATGTTGTGCTTCATTCAAAAACGTCCAAGTAAAATCGAGAATTCTCCCTACACAATTAATTCCAACATATATACAGAGATAACAGTAAAAGGAATATACCTGAAAGACAGGAACAGAGAGATGTTCAAGGCAGATAGGGCAATCAAGCACATCTGGATCCAATAACGTCATAGAAATTGAACCATTTCCTCTTGAACCCTCCAAATCACGATTTTGGTGGTCCTCCACAGAAACGGACCTGTTCCCTCTTGAAACCTCCAAACCACGAACTTCCACTCTCTGTTCATCGCCCCATCGGAAATTCCCCTCGGATTCCGATTCCGATCGCGAGCCACAATCCTCGTCCTCCTCCTCTTCCACCTCCTCTTCTTCTTCCTCAACAACCCTTTCTTCAATCTCCCTCTCCCTCTCCCTCTCTCTCTCCCTTTCCTGTTCTTGTCGACGACGAACGTCGGTACAAGAGAAAGTTCCGGCGGAAGTCCTCCGTCTCTTGGGAACAGGCCTTCTTGTAGGGTCACTGGGTCCTTCTTCGTTGTCATCTTCTTCCCTTCCAAGTGAAAATCTCGCCATTTCGGCTTGTTCCGGCGGAAGTTCCGGCGAAAGGTCTCGCTGTTCTTCTTCTTCGTCGCTAATCTCAAAACTACTACTACTTGATGATGAATGGTTCGCTCCTATCATTTTCAACTCACTTGGTTTTTCTAAATATTTTTTTTATATTATATAATATTATATATTATATTATGTATATATACACACACTCTTTTTTCTTTTTTTAACTAGTACTAAAATGGAAAAATATTTTGTAACACAATCAGATTGCAAAGATAATGAGATTTGAATTTTTTTTTTCTGAAAATGCGTTTGACTATAATTTTTTATCTTCATGAATGAAGAAAATGAGGAATAAAATAACTAATTATGGCTTTTATAGAAACTTATTCAATAATTAGCTTTATTTGAATATATTTTTTACTTTATTAGTATGTTGAACTAAATAAAATCGAATTTGGGCAAATATTATGATGTTTGAATCTTAAATGCTTTTTTTTAAAAAAATGTGCTTAAGTATACATGATAATTTTGTTAAATTTACAAAAAGGTGTATGATTTTTTTAATCTTCATGGATTAAAAAAAAATTACACACTTTATTTGTAAATCTAATAAAATTATTATGTTATAATTAAACACATTTTCAGAAAAAAAACATTTAAAATTCAAATCTCATCATCTTTGCAATCTGATTTTGTTACGAAATATTTTCCCATTTTACTACATTGGGCTAAACAAAATTGAATTTGGAAAAATTTAATTTATATATATGCTCATTTTTTTAACTAGTGCTAAAATGGAAAATATTTTGTAACAAAATTAGATTGTAAATATAATGAGATTTGAAATTTTAATTTTTTTTTTCTGAAAATGTGTTTTTCTATAATTTTTTTATCTTAATGAATTAAAAAGAAAAAAGAGGATAGGATTACTAATTCTGGTTTTTTTTATAGAAATTTATTTAATAGTTAGCTTTGTTTGAATATACTTTTGACTTCTTTAGTGCGTTGGACTAAACAAAATTGAATTTAGGCAAATATTATGAGATTTGAGTTTTAAATGTTTCTTTTTTTTTTTTTGAAAATATACTTAATTATAGATGATAATTTTATTAAATTTTGTAAATCCAATAAAACTATTATCTTATAATCAAACACATTTTCAAAAAAAATATTTAAACTTCAAATCTCATATCATTTCTCCAAATTCGATTTTGTTTAGTCCAATGTACTAAAGAAGTAAAAAAATGTATTCAAATAAAGTTAATCGTTAAACAAATTTCTTTATAAATCATAATTAGTAATATAATTCCTTAGTTTCAAAAATCCATGAAGATTAAAAAAAACATACACCTTTTTTTAAAATTCAATAAAATTGTTACCTTATAATTAAACATATTTTCAGAAAAAAATATTTAAAACTCAATTTTCATAATATTTGTCCAAATTTGATTTTGTTTAGTTCAATGTACTAATGAAGTGAAAAATATATTCAAATAAAACTAATTATTAAATAAATTTCTATTTTCTTTTGCTGAACACACTAATTATTTATTATTAATTGTAGTACTTTTATTCCTCATAACTATTTAGATTTATTTTTTTTAAAAAAAAATCAAATGTGCACCCAAAATGTTTTTCCTAAATTGATGTTTTTTTTTTGTTTCCCAAGGTATCCCCAAAGCCGGCAGCTATGAGGCTAATCCTCCACTCCACGGTCAACGCACTAACCGATAAGGAACTGGCCACAAAGTTTTTTCCATTCACCAGAGGTGGAGATCGAACCCCCCAACCTCTTGCTTAAAGGGTGAGGTGTTGAACCATCACACCCTTGTGGTTTCCTAAATTGATGTTTACTACAACTTTAAAGTAACTAACTCAAAAGAGCAATCACCACACCAACCCTTGTTGTTTCCTAAATTAATGTTTACTACTACTTTAAAGTAGCTAACTCAAAAGAGTTTCTATTATACCTTTTCACGCTATATTTTAGAAAACAAATAACAACATACCTAGTGATATCCCACAAGTGGGGTTTGGGGAGGATAGATCTTACGCAGACCTTACCGCTACCTCATAGAAGTAAAGAGGGTGTTTCCTAAAACCCTCAACACAAAACCCAGAAGCAGAAAGAACTAGATATGATAAAAAGAACAGGTGCGACGAACCACACATAGCACGTGACAGTAATTAACTATACTAAAAATAACACATATACGCCAGAGAATTAAAAGAAAAATGACGAATAGTAGTAAAAATGATGCAAATGCTAATAAAAAAAAGAAGAGGAAGATGACGAAAGAGATGACTAGGAAGGAAAAGGAAAAGGAGGAGGAGAACTTAGCCTGCGAGTCTAATTCGCACCCTCCACATCTTTCTATCTAAGATCATTTCTTCAGTTAGGTCGAGAATAGTCATGTCCTTTCTAATCACCTCCTCGCAGGACTTCTTAGGTCTACCTCTACCCCTCCGAGTAGCTCCCACAACCAACCTCTCGCACCTCCTAACAGGAGCGTTGATGCCCCGTCTTTGCACATGATCGAACCACCGCAGTCTCGCTACCCCTAAACAATAAATTCTAAACATTAATTCTTGTTTAATAAGCATTGATCCAACAAATAAGGTGGGAAGGTAGATTATATTCATACCTTATCACAATGAGAAATTATTTTCGAAAGATCCTTGGTTCAAGTACAACAAAATAAAAGTAAGTAAAAAGAAAAACGACAATAAAGAAAACATAGCAATTAATACAAAAATAATTTAAACAACAAAATAAAGCAGTAGCAGAAGCACCATAAATAACAAATTGCGACAGAAAATAAAAAATAAGATATTGCAAGAATAAAGCTAACACTATGGTCGACACCTTCAAACTTAAAATCACAAAGAAGCAAGCAAACATTCCACTGCCTAGTGACCTTCTACCCTAATTTATGATCTCTACACTCTCCTGTCTAAGATCATGTCCAAAATAGATTAAAATTATGTCGCATCCTGTTTAATTGCCTCGCCCCAATATTTTTAATTTTGGCCTAACTCGAACTCTCTTCGTACTTCGAGATGATAATGAGACAGGTGCGGGGCGAGTTAAGCTCAACCATAAATTATTTTTAAACAGCCCAACCAACCTTGCATGACAAGGTTTTTTCATTTTCAATCTCCCCCCCCCCCCCCCCCCCAATAGACACGCCCTGCATCAACTTTTAAGTTCTTATCTTTTTTAGTTGACTTTGATATGAAAAATTAAAATTCATAAAAATAAATCGTTTTTCACTTATTAACATCTCAACAACTAAATAAACTATTTCTGGTTAATGTTTTAACAATTGTATCTTAACAGCTAATTAACTATTTATAATTAGTATTTCAACAACTAATAATTCACTAAACAAATCTAATTTACATTTCAGTAAAAAAAATTAAAATTAAAGACAAAGTTTAGTATAGATGTCTTTTTACTAATTACGAATAATTTTTATTGTGTTCCTATTTAGTACCTTAAACATGCATTAAACCGCAATCCGCCCCTTCCTCAATCAATTTTAAAAATAATTATTTCAATCCGTCCCGCCCCTGTCAACCCTGCAGAGCTCCAAACTCGTCCTGGCCTGCAGCTCTAAACCCTTTCAATACCTACACCACTCTGACCCGTTGTCAGCTCTACTCGTAGTCACTATATTCATCTTCTCGCTCATCTTCAAAGAAGTGTCTGTGCATCGCCTCTTCAGTTTATACAAGGGTATATTTCACCTATAATTATTCAGCTTTGAATTATCACATTAAAATCACTGAGAAAAGGGGGGGGGGGATATATATTTACTTACTAGCATGTTGTATTTTTACAATAAGTCTTTTTACACATAAATGATGTGTATTAAATCTCAATTTACTAATATCTTTTGTTATACGTGTAAGATTCCTATTTATAATTTGATGAACAAGTTAGGATATTATTATGACTTTCTTTTTTGGCACAATGTGTAAATAAACTGATTGGCAATGAAAAAATGTGAGAATTTCTTCCACATTTTTGCAGCGTGTTTTTTTTTTTTTATGTATATAGAGTTTAACATCATATTAGAGTCACACCAAACAACTCTAAAACAATTTTAAAATATTATATCAACAGATCGGAATAAAATAAAGAAATGCACATCAGATCTTAAACGTGGTAACCTTATCAGAAGACGTTACAGAAAACATACTTGAAATCCGCGATGATATCATATATATAGAAACGACAGCGTTAACTGAAAATTAATTTCTACCTCCTTGCCCTAGCTTTATATTAAGGCTGCACCGCTAGTGATGAAATTTGTGGAGAAGATGTTATAGCTCTAATGAGAGAAGAAAAAACTAACTTAATGAGGTTGAGATGTAATCTGACACGTCCATCAAGTAATTGAGATTCAACGGACAAATTTTATTATTAATTATGAGATTTATATTATTGGGCCACGTATCAACCATGGGATAACTACATAAAATGGACCTAATTGTTAAATTATTTATCAAAAAATAGACCCAACCCAAATTATTTACCCGTTAATGTCACTACTCCATAATACTTAGTTGCTATATGATAACATAGCAATGCCATATAGAATTGAGCTTAATATTATGTGATACTTCATTAGTATACTGCTACCATATCGGGCTATTTTGTTAGAAATAATTTAAAAAATTATTAAAGTCACAATCCTATTTATTAAACACTAAATTAGTAGAAAACAGATTCTATATGGTACTCCGTTCA
>JAOTQR010043828.1:0-15123 GCA_025774065.1 Solanum ossicruentum
AAAAAAGTTAAATTTCCCCCCCCCTCCCCCCCCCCCCCCACATATCCACCTTACCCCCACTCCCACCTTTAAGAAATAAAAAAAATCATGCACATAAATTTTTTATTTTTAGTGCAATATAGAATTTTTTTATTATGAACGGAGGATCTATAGGTCCATATGGGTAACCGTATATTACCAATTTTCACCATATTTATATGAGTTCTTAATATAGATCAATCCATATTTATCCATTTAGAGAATATGAGAGATCCATTAAAATAAATATGGATCAAATGGACTTCTTTTACCTTATATGGGTTGAAATTGTCACCCTTATTTCTAAGTATGATTTGCAATTGGGTCTTGTGATTTAGCTTTAATTTGATGAAATTAAGTTAAGGGTTGATTCAGATTGATGATTTTAACATGATTTAAGTCTTAATTTTTCAATTTACATGGATTTTATGAGAATTTAATATACATGTCCCTTTCTATGATGAATTTATGCATGGCTAATTTCAAGTATGATTCAAATGTTGATTTCTCTATGGATAAAGTATGATTTGATCTTATCAGCATATTTTAAGTATGAATTTCAAGTACACATGCTATTCCTCATTGCATTAGCATGCATGAACAAGGTTTTCCATGAGATTTATGATGTGGGTTGACACCCACTTATGATTATGACTACGATTTTAAGGCTAGTATGGTTATGACATAAAATATGATCATATAAAGTCTATGATATGACTTTAAGCACTTATGGCTGTGTATACATCATCATGTACAAGTATGAATGAGCTATTCCTATGCATGTAATCATGAATTTAATAATAATTTGGCTTCTAAGACAAGTATGTATGATTATGAAATGAGATTTGGCTCTTAAGCCTAAATGCGCATGATTATGATTTGAAAAGACTTATACCCCTATTTCCAACATGTGTATATATTTATATTCATGTGGTATAACAACTTAGCATTGAATGAGATTGGAAGTGGGGGCTCGACCCAAGGGGTCCTTATATAAAGTCCCCTTCTCATAATTATGTGTCAACGTAGGTTCATTGTAACACCTCTCACGCGCCTCGAAAAAAAGTCCTAGAGTGTATTTCTTAAATATCTCAAAATCTGTACATGATTTCCTAAATCTAACATCATATTCTTTTTCAGGGGGTAAAATTATGTAGGAAAGGGTGGTCTTCGATTTTTAGATAACCCGTAGCAAAAAATAATTTTTTGCTATCGGGGCTGCACCAGAAAGGGTATGTGACCAGTCCGCGTGGCGGTTTTGTCGTACAATGGTGCCAAAATGGCCTAAACCTATTTCTGGGCCAAAACAGAGGAAATATTGAACTTTGCACGAAAATGTACTAGTCCGCTGCAAGTCCGCATCGCGAACTTATCGTGGACTAGTTCAACAGGTTCCTTAATTTTCTATTTTTGCTTAAGAACAATTGGATAACAATCCAATACCTATATATGCGGGAATACCTTATTCTTCAGTCATTTTCAAGCCCCAGAACACTCAGAAACCCTCCCAAAGGTCCTCCTAATTCCTCATAATATCCCTCATCTAAATCCAAGAATCTCAAGAACTTGCTTTGAAATTTCAAGAACCCAATTCAACCCTCAAGTCTTCCTCAAGTTTTCTTCAAGAAAGTCTCAAGTTAAAGGTATATGGGCTTCATTCATGATTTTGAAGGTTTAATACTTTATGGGTAAACTTTATTAACATGATTTGAGTTTGGATTCTTCAAGTATTGATTGATTAAGCATGAATATCAATTGAATTCCATGAGTTGATTTGTATATATTGAAGCTATGCATGATGTGAACTATGTAAACTATGAAAGATTGTGAACTTTTAAGATGGATTTCATGACACCCAAATTGGGGTTTCTACTATAGTGTTGGTGGGTTGAATTGAATAATTTCCAAAAGAATTGATTTTACTCCTCTCTTGTCTTATACTCTTGAATTGCATGATTTTAAGTATATGTACATATATCCACCATGTTTGACTAAATTTACATGAAAAGGATTCTTTTGTTGATGATAGACTATTAGATGTTTTACAAGGCAAGTATTTTATGATAAATTATGGGCTCCTAAGCATGCATTAAACTCATGAAATGTTCCTATTATTTGTAAGTAAAATATTGAGCCCTTATAATATATTGTACCCTCTTATGAGTGAATAATGTCTACATGAAGGGGACAAGCACGATAACTATTTTACCCTCATGTACAAACTAAAGCTCACTAGAAGGTTCCAAACATATAACAATCTCTACCCTCATGTGAAATGCAATGCCTACTAGAAAGGGTCAAGTCCATGAAATATTTTTATCATCTAGTATAAGGTATATGCCCACATGTAGGGGTCAAGTATTTGAATGAGTTACTCATGCCATGTTATCATGTTTTTACAAGTCATTCAAGTTGTGATTAAATATTATGATCATGTCAAGTATCCCATGGGATTAAACTTAGCACCACAAGAGGCTTAAGGTACCCAAGGGGTGCTTATATAAATTCTTGGCCTCTTAACTATGTGCCACCATAGATTTATATTATTTTCCTAAATGGGATCCAACTAGGACAAGTTCTCCATTTTGTGGGGTCATGCTTCGTTTACTTTGGCAAGTAGACCACTCCTTTATTCGGTGTGGAGTGAACATCGAGATTCTAATTAGTAGCTCGCTTAGTCTTATATATTGGTTAGGGTCTCCTCCCACTTATGCATGATATATTATGCAAGATTTACAATCTCCATGCATTTTTTTAATATAAATATTGATTATACATGTCATATTGAGCTTATGTCTATTAAACCATGATTATGCTTCTTGATTATTATGGCTTATGTCCTTTATTGCATTGCACCCCACATTCTTAGTATATTCCAAGTACTAATGCATACTTTTTGCCTACATGATCTAACCATTTAGGGACCAGAGCTCCTATTCATCCTTCTCTTCGTGGCTAGATGGCTTGTTCGAAGATTGCTACTGGCAAGTCCTCCATTTTAGGGACAACATCCACTTTCCTTTCATGCTTTGTTAAAACATATTTACTTATGGATATTTATCTTTTGAGTGTTAGCCCGAGACATGTCTTGGCCCCTGTTCCACTCATGTTAGAGGTGTCAATGGATATATGCCTACGTATGTTATGATCTTGACTCCACTATGTTTATGTGATTACGAAGGACTCCCCTTAGTCCTCATCCCCTTCTATGTGTTGATATTTGTTGATGATGTGAAGGAAGTCCAAGTCTCCTATTGCCCCCATACTGTGAGTCATACTTACCTGCCCTTTAGACCTTATTTGATATGTGATTCATGTAAATCCTCTTACTTATGACATTCCCATAGCATGAGTCCAAAGTCCCGCTACCTCTTAGAATTATTTGTTACTTGCTTATTGTTTAATTATGCTTCCGCAATCAAGGATATGCAAATGATATGCTTAAGAGGCTAGTTTTGGTTTCCTTCAGGTTTCTCATTCGCCATATCACATCTAGGCCCTAGACTTGGGTTGTGACATTCATGTTTATGCCCTTTTGTGGATGATTATGTCATGTAAAATCCTCTCTGAAATGGGTGGTATTCCCATAGGTGAGGTTACTTCTTCGAAATGTGTGGTGTTTCTATAAAAAAGAGTATGGTCTACCTTTCGCAAGTAAATCACTCTTTCTCCGGTGTTGAGTGAACATCGTGATTCCATGTAATAGCTTGCATGGTATTATATGTTAGTTGAGGTTTCATCTCCAATATTTTTAAATATTATGGCATTCATGCATCATGGGTTTGAGGCATATTATTATGACAATCTTTTTTATATACTTCCTTCTATATATATATGTGCCCTTGTCATTTAACATTGAAATATAGGTTGTCATATTCATTTGCATAGCATGCCGGCATACTTAGCATTCAAATGTACTAACACGTACTTTTTGCCATGATCTAAGTATTAAGGATTGGAGACTTTCCTTATGCACCTCTGCACAGCTAGATTCGACTTGTGGAAATTTGCTTATGGGGAGTCCTTTATTCCAAGGACAAGATCAACCTATCTTATACCTATGCTATGTTATGATTTATCTTATATATTTACTTTGAGGGTGATCCTAGAACATGTCTATGACTTAGAGGCATTATTGGACGTCATGGAACTCTATGTACGAGCTTGGTATATTTGATGCTTATAGAGGCTAAGCTTATGCTTTATCCTATGTTGATGATGTTATGATGTGATAATGAGATGATAAAGTTCCTAAGAGAGTCATATAATCTCGCCCCTTAGAATTTATTGTTGACGTATGTATGATGGCAAGTCCCATGTTCCCTATCCCTATAGCTTGAGTCCTAAATTCCTTTCCCTTAGACTTATGTGTTGAATTTGTGTGACAATGAGTCTCATAACTCCTCATCCCATAGATCTAGTCTAAAGACCCTACCCATTAGTATCACTTAATAATTTTTATTACGTTTCCGAACTGTTGACGTGTATATGGATGCTACGAGGCTTGTTTGGAGACTTTTGAGTTCCTATTTGCCATGTCCCTCTTAGGCCATATGATTGGGTCATGACAAGCTTTGTATCAGAGTACTAAGGTTTTAAAATGATCCTTGGAGTCCAAGATGCCTCATTAAGTATATTCATGAGTATGAAGTGCATCACACCTATAAGTATGGGGCTACGAGGCATTTTAGGAAATGTCACACTTCTTCATTGTTTATGTCGTGTTATGGAATGTGTCTTGTCTTTTCCTAACTCTAACAGATATCCTTGATGTACTTGTATAAGATGCCTCCAAAAAGAGTCCCTCAACCAAAACAGGCCCCTATTAATGGGGACCAAGTTCCTCAAGAGCTCATGGAAGAGCCAGTTACTCAAGATGGGTTCTGGACTACTTTTGCCCTGCTAGCTCAAGTTGTGTCCAACTAGGATAAGCAGTCCATTCCTCTTCCCCATGTCCCCACCCTAGCTTCTAGGGTGAGAGACTTCACCTAAATGAACCCTTTGGAATTTTCAGTTCCAAAGCTGATGAGGATGCCTAGGAATTCATTAATGAACTCTCTAAGGTGTTGACTATCATGGGGTGACTTCATAAGAGAAAGTTGAGTCAGCTGCTTATTAGTTGAATGGTGTGGCCTAAGTGTGGTATACTCAATGGTTGATCTAAAGATAGGGGGATGATGGAGTCAGTTGGGAAAAGGTCAAGTTTTCTTTACTCGATTTTTTTTCCTCTTGAACTCAGGGAGGACAAATTGATAGAATTTATTAACCTCAAATAGAGTGGAATGAGTGTGAGGGAATATGCTTTCAAATTTACAAAGCTCACAAAGTATGCTCCTACACTAGTGGCTAAACCCCGTGCAAGAATGTACAAATTTATCTCGGGGATTTCTGACTTGGTTGTGAAAGAATGTCATACGACTATGCTTATTTGGGAGATGGACATTTCTAGACTTATGACATATGCTGAATATATCAAAGGTGATAAGCTGAAATAAAGAAGAATGAAGGATTCTAAGAGACCCATTATGATTGTGGGTTAACAAACTCTAGAAGTGGTAGTGATAATGGTTGCTTCCAACAAGTCCAAAGCTCAAATTCGAAGGTTGCCAATGATAGAGTGCATGCTCCCAAGGCACATGTTAGAGGTGGACCAACTTATCCTAGGCATGCAAGTCTAGGGTCTAGACGTGACATGGAGCATGGGAACCCGAAAGGATCCCAGGCAAGCCTCTTGACATACATTACACATCCTTGGTCGCAGAAGCAATCAAATATAATAAGAGATAGTAAGTAGGGATAAATGGGGCTAAGGGTCAACTTTCATATTATAAACATCAAGATACAAGAGAAAGTCATAACTCATAGCATTTTACATAACATATCCAACAACACTTCGAACTTAGTGGGAGCCAAGACAAGCAATCGGGCTCACCCTTATAGTCAAGTACACAATAAAAAGGAAAGAGAGTCTTTATACATAGCAAAAGATCAAAGTCAATGTCCCCAAAGTTAAGGACTCACCATTTTCTTTGTATAGAAATCACACTAGCCACGTGGAGGAGGATGATGATGACCAAGTGGGGCTCTAGTTACTACATGGTGATATCATGTAGGCAAAAGTATGCGTTAGCATGTTTGAATGTACTATGTAGGATGCAATGCAACAATAGATAAGAAATATAGTTAAAATGCATAATCAGGAAATAGATGAACATATAACAATATCGCATGCATGAATGATACTTCAAGTGAAGCATGCTTATATAAGTGAGGAAGGTGACCATCATCATAAATCAAGGCCTAGTACCTCCTTGGTGAGGCAATTGAGGCATATACCCCCCAATGTGGTAGCACAGGCCTACCACCCCCCAAGCTAGGCAATTGAGGTATATACCCCTCAACATGGTAGTTTGGGCCTACCACCCCCCGAGCTAGCGATTGAGCTATATACCCCTCAACATGGTAGTTCGGGCCTACTATCCCCCGAAATTGATCAACTTTCATCACAATAGATAATATTCATGAAATTAACACATTTATATGTATATATCCTCCTTCCATCATTATAGAGTCATTAATAAAATAGGTCATGCATTGGTCTATCAATAGCTCAAGAATCCAAAACTGAACATTTTATCAAACACTTGGTGGGTGTGTAATGCTAGTGTAAAATCATGCAATTCAAGAATGGAATCATGCAAGAAATTTTGAAGTCAATCATCCCTCCAATACTTGGTAACATCGTTATACAACATGCATCAAGACCCTTCATCAAATCCTAAGATAGATCTAACATTCATAGCTCAAAACATGCTAAAACAGTCACACTTTTACAAAACCCCAACATAGTCCATAGTCAAATTCATAATAGAAAATCCATGTGTAAAATCAACTTAGAAACATGTATTTTAGGTAAAAAGGAGCTTGGGCACCATGGGTGAAAGGACCCACTAGTTGAAACTCACATGTCTTGACTTTGGAGAATTCTTGATGAAGAATGAAAATGGAGACTTGAAGCTTGAATGAAAACATAAAGATCCGGATGAGTTTGGGGACTTGAATTTTTGGGTGAAATATTTGTCTAAGTTTTTGAGTGAGTATTGGAGAATGTCTTGTATGATATGAAGGTGAAATATGGCTAAGTATAGGTATTTTCACGTGTAGGAACACTTAGACCCAAGACCAAAAAGCCTTGGACCGAAGTGAAAACTGGTAACATTTTTACACTATGGCGCACCCTTGGCGCGTTGTGCTAAAGGCGAGAATAGCTCACTGAAATTGATTTTTTGAAAAATGAAATTGCGAGTTGTTTTCTCTAAAATTGGGTTAGACCCAATTCCCACTCAATTTGACCCCCTGATCGAGCATATGAAGTCGGACTTCCAATATCATGAACAGATTTTGAGATATATGAAAATTATGATTTTGGGCACTTCTGAGACATATTTTCGGGCACTTTTTGGGGTCATTTCAATATCTCCCCCTTGGGAACATTCGTCCCCGAATGTCAAAGAAACATATATCAGAAGAGTAATAATGAAGAAAGTATCCCCAACAAGAATGCATCAATACACTCAAAACACCATTTTCAAAATCTCAACATAACTGTAAAAATCACCATGAGCTTTGTCAATATAAACATGAATGCATACAAATGACTTAGGGGCTGAAACATGAGACATGAAATCACATAGAAGGCTTAGCATTAGTACCTTAGGCTTGAGTAGAATGGAAAAGATAGGGATATCGCTTTTGCATGTTCGTTTCGGCCCCCTTAGTAGCACTTTCGACTTGTTGGTTCCTCCAAAGGACCTTAACGGAAGCAACATCCTTGTTCCTCAACCCCTTCACTTGTCTATCCAAGATCTCTACTAGAACCACTTCATATTTCATGTTGTCTTCAACAACCCCCACAACATCAAGAGGCACAATAGCATTAGGGTCACCCACACATTTCCTCAACATAGACACATGGAAGACCAGATGAACTAATTCCATCTCACTAAGCAATTCCAACTCATAAGCTACCTTGCCAATCCTCCTCATCACCCT
This sequence comes from Solanum ossicruentum, assembly GCA_025774065.1. Taxonomy (NCBI): domain Eukaryota; kingdom Viridiplantae; phylum Streptophyta; class Magnoliopsida; order Solanales; family Solanaceae; genus Solanum; species Solanum ossicruentum. The sequence continues at coordinate 8,071 of JAOTQR010043828.1, forward strand.
ATAAGGACCCAAAAATCTTGGACTTGGTTTAACCTTCTTACCAAAATGAACCACACCCTTCGTGGGTGACACCTTAAATAAACCCAATTACCAATTTTAAACTCAAGCTTCCTTATTCTCACATCGACATAAGACTTTTGGCGACTTTGGGCTATTTTAAACCTTTCTTTAATCAATATTATTGTCTCCATAGAATCCATGACAAGAATCAAACCCAACAAAGCCATTTCTCCCACTTCAAACCACCAAACCAGTGATTTACAATATCTACCATAGAGGGCCTCAAAGAAGTCATACCAATGCTATAATGATAGTTATTGTTGTAAGCAAACTAAATCAATGGAAGATGATAATCCCAACTACCTTTAAACTCCCAAATATAATCCCTAAGCATATCCTCAAGAGTTGGATAATTCTTTCATCTTGGACATCTATTTGAGGGTGAAAGGCGATCTAAGCTTTACTTTGGTTCCAAAACCTCTTTTGAAGGATCTCTGAAAGTGTGAACTGTTCAGCACAACGATCTGATATGATAGACAAGGTCAACTCATGCAATCTCACCACCTCATGAATGTACAATTTAGCATAGTCTTCAACCCCATAAGTAGCCTTAATTAGTAGGAAATGAGCCGACTATGTCATCCTATCAACCACAACCCAAATAGAATCAAAACCCTTTCTAGTCTTAGGTAACCCAACCATATAGTCCATGTTAATTTCCTCCCACTTCAAAGTAGTATTCTCTACATCTTAGGTTAGGCCTCCCAGCCTTTGATGTTTGGCTTTGACTTGTTGGCAACTACGACAACCAGATAAAAATTTGGCAATGTCTTTCTTCATACCTCCCCACCAAAACATATCCCTCAAATCCCAATACATCTTAGTAGAGTCGGGGTGGATAGAATAGGAAGAGTTATGAGCCTCATCAAGAATCTTATTTCTCAAATAATCAGCACAAGGCACACACAACCTACCTTAATACCTAAGAGCACTATCTCCCCTTTGGGAGAAAACCTCCACCTTACCTTCTTTCACCCAGGCCTTCAATTCTAACAAGGAGTAATCAAGATCTTGCTTTGCTTTTACCTCATCAACCAAGGAAGACTTTGAACCATCAACAACCACAATACCACCATTATCAACCTCCTTCAATATAACTCCTAATCTAGCCAACCGATGGACCTCCCTAGCCACCTCTTTGCCCCAACCATCAACATGAGCTAAGCTACCCATAGACACCCTACTTAAAGCATCCGCCACAACATTATCCTTACTCAGATGATAATGTACATCATATCATAGTCCTTAAGAAATTCTAACCACCTTCTTTGCCTCAAGTTTAGATCTTTCTAAGTCAACACATATTGGAGGCTCTTATGATTGGTAAACACATCAACATGCACTCCATATAAATAATGATACCAAATTTTCAAAGCAAAAACTACAGCGGCTAATTTAAGTTCATGAGTAGGATAATTCTTTTCATGCACTTTGAGTTTCCTAGAAGCATAGGTTATCACCTTACTATTTTGCATTAACACAACCCAAACCAATCTGGAAGGTATCACAACACACAACAAACCCTTCCAACCCTTCTGGTAGAGACAAGATAGGAGCGGAGACAAGCTTATCCTTCAAGGTTTTGAAACTATTTTCACACTCATCAATATCCACACAAACTTGGACTTCTTTTGGGTCAACTTAGTCATGGGAGAAGCAATAGAAGAGAACCCTTTTACAAACCTCCAATAGTAACCCATTAAGCCCAAGAAGCTCCTAATGTTCGATGGGGTCAATGGTCTAGGTCAATTTCTGATCAAACCCATCTTCTTAGGATCCACCTTAATACTATCTCCCGACACCACATAACCTAGAAAGGCAACCTCTTTCAACCAAAATTCATAGTTCTCATATTTAGGATACAACTTCTCTTCCCTCAATCTTTGCAACACTACCCTCAAGTGAGTCACATGCTTCTCCTCATTATGAGATAAATCAATATATCATTAATGAAAACCACCACAAACAAATCAAGGCAGGGCTTAAAGACCCTGTTCATAAGATCCATGAAATAGTCGGTGCATTGGCCAACCCAAAAGACATCACAACAAACTCATAATACTCATACCTAGTCCAGAAGGCCCTCTTGGAAATATCACACTCCCTCGCCTTTATTTGATGATACCCGGAGCGAATTTTAATCTTAGAGAAGTGACTAGCCCTTTGCAATTGGTCAAACAAATCATCAATCCTTGAAGAGGATACTTATTCTTTATGGTGACACTATTAAGTTGTCGGTAATCAATACACATACCAAGAGACCCATCCTTCTTTTTCACAAACAACACTGGTGCACCCCAAGGTGATTATCTAGGCCTAATAAAACCCTTCTCCAACAAATCCCTCAATTGCTCTTTCAACTCTTTTAACTCTGCTGGGACTATACAGTAAGGGGCAATAGAAATGATTGAGTATCGAGAAGAAGGTCTATACCAAAATCTATTTCTCTTTTGGGAGAACCACCAGGAAGGTCATTTGGAAAGACATCAATGAACTTATTTACCACTGAAACCGACTCTGTGGAAAGGACTTTGGACTTCACATCCCTAACCCTTACAAGATGATAAAGACACCCCTTAGAGATCAACTTATGGGCTTTAATGTAAGATACGAACCTACCCTTGACCACCACATCATGACACTCCCACTCAAGAATGAGTTCATTCGGGAATTAGAACTTGACCCTATGCATGCAATCAATCCATCCCAAGAATGACATCAAAATCAACCATATCCAACTCAATAAGATCAAAAGGCAATATTTTATGCAAAATACAAATGGGACAATTTTGTAGACCATTCTAGCAACAATAGATGCACCAATAGGAGTAGACACGTCAAAAGACTCATACAATAATTCAAGCAAAAAATGAAACTTTTTGGCAACAAGAGCATTAACAAAAGACAGAGTGGTACTCGGGTCTATCAATGCATATACATCAAAATTAAGGACTTTTAACATACCGATAACAATATCAGGCACCTCACCTACCCTTTGGCTTCCATGAAGAGCATAAACTGATTGTGCCTTGGGGCACCACCTTGTTGACCACCTCTCCCCAAGGGAACCGCATATCCTTAACCTTGTTGTGATTTTGAGGGTAATCCATTGCCTTATGCCCCATACAAATACTGGTATACCTCAAGCATGGACCCATGACCCTTACCATATTTGGACACCTAACATTATGCACCACATCGCGATCACCTTGGCCCTTGGGTAGTCATTGACAAGCTTCCCATTAGTAGCATTGGAGGACCCTTGGCCTTGAAGAAACCGGTCAGCTTTGGGACTCTGGAACCTACCATCAAAATGGGCCTTCTTGGCCTCATGACCCTTCTCCTCCTCAATTTCTACCCCTCCAATTGCTTGACATAAATCAATAAATGGGACACATCCATGTCATTAATCAACATAGCGCTACCACATTCTTCACTTACCAAATTGGAAACACCCATCAAAAACTTATTCATTCTAAACCTTGAGTCGGCAACCAAGTGTGGAGCATATTTTGGAGTTGGTTGAACTTGAGTGCATGCTCTCTCACTCATAGATCCTTGTTTCAAGTTCATGAACTTTACCAATTTAGCTTTCCTAAGATCAAGAGGAAAGAACCAATTGAGGAAAGCTTCCTTAAACTCCTCCCATAGAATCACATGGTTGTTCCCTTTTTCCTCCTTCTATTGAGTGTACCAAATTTGAGCCACCCCCTTAAGTTGGTAAGCCGCCAACTCTGCCTTTTCTTCTAACCTCACACCCATAATGGACAACACCTTGTATACCTCATCGATAAACTCTTATGGGTCCTCATCTACCTTAGACCCCTTGAAGTCCGGTGGGTTCATCCTCATAAAATCTCTCACCCAAGATGCCAGAGTTGGAGAATGAGGGGCTTGGGCCCCTTGATTGGCTTGATTAGCCACAACTTAGTCTAGCAAAGTGAGAGCATCCCGGAGTATACTATGAGCCAGTTGTTCCTCGAGTGTGCGAGCTCTTCTTCCTCTTGTGTTAGGCATGATCTAGTATAGCAATGAACAATCGTTAGGGGGAAAAACTTACCTTAACTTCTATAGCATGACATAGAGTAAGAAGAATGGAAACATTCCTAAAACATCTCATAGCCTTCTACTCATAGTTGTGGTACACAACACAACTATGAATAAGAGTCTAATCAATGTTGTGTGTTGGATATTGAGGACCATTAACAACCTAGTGTTTGGATACCAATTTTTTCACAACCAAAGCCTAGGGCGTAGATGTGACACAGTACATAGGAAACCGAAGGGATCCCAAGCAAGCCTATTAACATATCATTACACATCCTTGGTCGTGGAAGCAATAAAATATAATAAGAGATAGTAAATAGGGATAAATGGGGCTAAGGGTTAACTTTCATATCATAAACATCAAGAGAGATTTAAAACTCAGCATTTTACATAACATGTCCAACAATACCTCTAACCATAGAACTTAACGAGGGTCAAGACAAGTAATCGGGGTCACCCTCATAGTCAAGTACACAATAAAAAGGAAAGAGAGTCTTTATACATAGCAAAGGAGCAAAGTTAATGTCCTCGAAGTTGAGGACTTGCCATTTTCTTTGAAGAGAAATTGCACTAGCCACGTGGAGGAGGAGGATGATCAAGTGGGGCTCCGGTTCCTACATGGTGATATCATGTAGGCAAAAGTATGCGTTAGTAAGTTTGAATGTACTAAGTATGTAGGATGCAATGCAATAATAGATAGGAAACATAGTCAAAATACATAATTAGGCAATAGATAAAAAAAATATAACAATATGGCATGCATGAATGATACTTAAAGTGAAGCATGCTTATAAAGAACATATTACAACTGAGGAAGGTGATCATCAACATAAACCAAGGCCTAGCACCTCCTTGGTGAGGCAATTGAGGTATATACCCCAAGTGTGGTAGCACGGGCCTACCACAGCCCGATCTAGGCAATGGAGGTATATACTCATCAACATGGTATTTCGGTCCTACCACCTCCCGAGCTAGGCGATTGAGGTATATACCCCTCAAAATGGTAGATCGGGCCTACTACCCCCCGAACTAGGTAATTCAACTTTCATCACAATAGATACTATTCATGAAATCAACACACATATATATATATATATATATCCTCTTTTCATCATCATAAAGTCATTCATAACATAAGTCATGCATCGATCCATTAATAGTTCAAGAATCCAAAATCGAACATTTTATTAAGTACTTGGTAGGTGTGTAATGTTAGTATAAAATTATGCAATTGAAAAGTTAAATCATGCAAGAAATCTTGAAGTAAATCATCCGACCAATACTTGGTAACATCATCATACAACATCCATCAAGACCCTTCATCAAATCCCAAGATAGATCTAAGATTCATAGCTCAAAACATGCTAAAACAATCACACTTTTACAAAGCCCCAATACAGTTAATAGTCAAATTCATAATAGAAAATACATATGTAAAATTAACGTAGAAACATGTATTATAGGTAAAAAGGAAGCTTGGGAACCATGGGTGAAAGGACCAAATGGTTGAAACCCACATACCTTGACTTTCAAGAATTCTTGATGAAGATTGGAAATGGAGACTTGAAGTGTGAATGAAAATCTTAAGATACATATGAGTTTTGGTACTTGAATTTTGGGGTTATATATTTGTCTAAGTGTTTGAGTAAGTATTGGGGAATGTCTTGTATGATATGAAGGTGAAATATGGCTAAGTATAGGTATATTCACGTGTAGGAACACTTAGGCCCAAGACCAAAAAGCCTTGGACCAAAGTCAAAATTGATAATATTTTTACACAGTGGTACGCCCTTGGCACGTCGCGCTAGGGGTGCGAATAGCTCTCTGAAAATTGATTTTTGGGAAAATGAAATTGCGATTCGTTTGCTCTAAAATTAGGACTAGACCCATCTCCCACTTAATTTGACCCTGTGATCAAGAATATGAAGTCGTATTTTCATGTATGGTATAACGACCCCAAAAAGTGCCCAAAAATATCCCTCAAAAGTGCCCAGAAATGTAATTTCCATATATCTCAAAATCTATGAGTGATATCAAAAATTCGACTTCATATTCTTGTTCAAAATTGAGTGAAAAATGGGTCTAACCCCAATTTAACAGCAACGGTATCAAAATTTAGAAATCAAAGGATGTGATCTCCAGAGAGGTTTTCGTGCCCCTGGCGAGACGTGCCAAGGGCCCGCCTCTGTGTATTCTTTTGTCCAGTTTTAGACTTCGGTCCAAGATATTTAAGTCTTGGGCCTAAGTGTTCCCAAACGTGAAAATACCTATACTTAGCCATTTTTCACCCTTATATCATTCTAAACATTCCTCAATACTCATTCAAACACTTAGACAAATATTTTACTCCTAACTTCAAGTCTCAAAACCCTCTCTGGATCTAAGGATTTCCTCTCAAGCTTCAAGTCTCCATCGCCAATCTTCATCAAGTTCATCTCCAAAGCTAAGGTATGTGGGTTTCATTCATGGGTTTCTTTCACCCATGATACTCAAGCTTCCTTTTACTTTAATTTGCATGATTTAAAGTTGATTTTCTCATGGACATTATTTATTATGAAATTTACTGCATACTATGTTGGGGTTAATGAAATTGTGGCTTATTAACTATGTTTTGAGCTATTAATCTAAGGTCTAATGTGAGATTTGATGAAGGGTTTTGATGTACATTGCTTGAGGGTGTTACTAAAAATCTATTGATGGTTTTGCATTGAATTTTATAGCATGATAACACTCTTGAATTACATGATTTTACACTAGCACTACACACCCTCTAAGTATTTGATAAAATGTCCGGTTATAGTTTATTGAGGAATTGAAGGTCCAATACATGTCTTATGAATTGATTGACTTTATGATGCTGAAATGATGATGAAATGATGATGAAAAGAAATATATGTATATGATGATGAAGGAGTGTATATGTATATGATACTATCATTATAGTGT
>JAOTQR010043839.1:0-50184 GCA_025774065.1 Solanum ossicruentum
TAGTGGTAAGGTCTGCGTACATTCTACCCTCCCCAGACCCCACTTGTGGGATTCTACTGGGTATGTTGTTGTTGTTGATCAAGGATTTGAACTGGAACCTCCTCACAACTCAAGCAGTCTCTCACTCCAATACTCTCAACAGGCATAACTAATCTTTGGATCTCCGAAACACTACTTAAGCATTGAAATGCGGAAGACTGGATTGATGGTCTTTAACTCTGATGGTAGTCACGACTCATATGGCACATTGCCCACCCTTTTTATTATTTGATAAGGGCCAATGTACCTCGGACTCAACTTCCCCTTCTTTCCAAATCTCAGCACACCCTTCGTGGGTGACACTTTCAAATACACCCAATCATTGACCTCAAACACTAAGTCCCTTATTCTAACATCAGTGTAGGATTTCTTTCCACTCTGTGCATTCCTCAACCTTCTTCAAATGATCTTCACCTTCTCCATAGCTTGGTGAACTATGTCTGGCCCAATCAACTCTGCTTCACCTACCTCGAACTATCCAATCGGCGACTACACCTCCTCCCATATAGGGCTTCATATAGGGCCATCTGAATGCTTGAATGGAAGCTAATGTTGTAAGAAAACTCAATTGAAGGAAAGTGGTCATCCCAATTACCTCAAAGTCAATGGAACAGGCTCTCAACATATCCTCCAAGGTCTGAATTGTATGCTCTACTTAGCCATCGGTCTGTGGGTGAAAGGCAGTTCTAAGGTGCACCTTTGTACCCAAACCTTTTTGAAAAGATCTCCAAAATTGGGCGGTGAATTGGGTTCCTCTATTCAAGATAATAGACAAAGAGACTTTATACAATCTAAAAATCTCCTTTATATAGAGTTGGGAGTAATCCTCCGTGGCGTCAGTCACCTTGTGTGTTAAGAAGTGTGCAGACTTAGTCATCAGATCAACTATCACCCAAATCGAATCATGTTGTCTCCAGATCCTCGATAAGCCAGTGATAAAGTCCATGTTGATCATCTCCCATTTTCATTCTGGAATCTAGAAGTTCTAGGCCACTCCACATGGCCTTGCGTTCTCAACATTAACTTGTTGGCCTTTCGGGCACTGGGAAACAAACTCAACAATATCTCTCTTCATTCCACTCAACTAGTAGACTTCCCTTAAGTCATGGTAGATCTTAGTCAATCCTAGATGGATGATATATCTGGGACTGTAGGCCTTTGCCATGATCCTCTCTCTAACACAATCAACACCAGGAACATATAATCTACCTTGATACTAAAAACTCTATCTCCCCCTTTGGTGAATGTTATTACCTTCTGCTTATGCACATCCTACTTCAACTGTGACAAAATGGGGTCTTGATCTAGCTTTTCCATCACCTCTAATGCTAAAGATGATGCAGATCCATTATGCATGAGAACTCCTACATGGTTTGATTCATCTAATTGGATTCCTTATAGTACCAGTCTATGAACTTCTTTAGCTAACTCTTTCCTCTCCTCTTCCAAATGGATGGTTTTTCCCATGGAAAACCTGTTAAGAGCATCAGTAACTACATTAGCTTTACCTGGGTGGTAGAGGGCGCTCATGTCATAGTCCTTAAGTAACTCGAGTCATCTCCTCTGCTTCAAGTTAAGTTCCTTCTGGGTGAAGACGTATTGCAGGCTTTTGTGGTATGTGAATACATCAACATGTGCTCCATATAGGCAGTGGTGCCATAATTTGAGAGCAAAAACCAATGCCGCCAACTCCAAGTAGTGAGTGGGATAATTGTTTTCATGCACCTTAAGTTGTGTAGAAGCATAGGCAACAACATTTACCTTCTGCATCAACACACATCCTAATTCCACTTTCAAAGCATCATAGTAGATAACAAATCCATTCATTCCATCAAGCAAGGTCAACATTGGTGCAGTGGTTAACCTAGTCTTTAACTCTTGGAAACTCCTCTCACACTCATCAGACAATTGAAACTTGGCCTTCTTCTGAGTCAATTTGTTCAACGATATAGATATGAAAGAATCCTTCAACAATCCTTCGGTAATAGCCAGCCAATCCAAGAAAGCTTCTTATATCAGTCGATGAGGTTGGTCTAGGCCAATTCTTAACTACATCAATCTTTTGAGCATTCACTTGAATTCCATCTCAATAAATCACATGACCTATGAAAGCCACAGATTTAAGCCAAACTTTGCACATAGAAAACTTTGCGTACAACTCATTTTCTCAGAGTGTCTACAATACGATTCTGAGGTTATCTGCATGCTCCTCTTCATCTCTGGAATTCACCAAAATATCAGTAATAAACACAACAATGAACATATCCAGATATTGTCAGAATACTCTGTTCATCAAGTCCATAAAAGTTGCGGGTGCATTTGTCAACCCAAATAGCATCACCAAGAACTCAAAATGACCCTATTAAGTTTGAAAATTTGTCTTCGGGATGTCTTATTCTCTCACTTTCAACTGCTGATAGCCCTGAAATGACCCCAAAAAGTGCCCAAAATTATGCCTCGAAATGCTCTAAATTTTATATTCCATATATCTCAAAATTCATGCACGATATCAAAAATCTTACATCATATTCTTATTCAGGGGGTCAAAATTAGGGGGAAAAGGGTCTAACCGCGATTTAAGAGCGAAATATTAGCAACTATAATTTTTCATGGTGTGAATTCCAGAGAGGAATCTGTGACCCCCATGCGATGCGCACCAGTGTAAAAAGGTGCCTGTTATTTTTAGTTCAGTACAAGATTTTTAAGTCTTGGGCCGAAGTGTTCTCAGACGTCTTTTTACCTATACTTATCCTTATTTCACCCTCATATCATCCTAAACATTCCCCAATACTCATCAAACACTAAGCCATATTTTCACTCCCAAATTCAAGTCCCAAAACCTTCATCCTAATCTAAGGTTTTCCTTCAAGGTTCTTCTTCAAGCTTCAAGTCTCTATCTCCAATCTTCACCAAGTTCATCTACAATATAAGGTATGCGGATTTCTTTCATGGGTTCCTTTTCACCCAGGATACCCAAGCCTCCTTTTACTCAAATTACATGATTTAAAGTTGATTTACAAATGGCTCTTCCTTATAATGAAATTCATTGCACACTATTGTAAGATTTGAGGAGTGTTTTTATGTATATTACTTGAGGGTGATGCAAGGTGTTGGACTGATGGGTTTATAATGGATTTTATTGCATGATTTCATCTCTATATTTCATGGTTTTATACTAGCATTACACACCCTCTAAGTGTTTGATAAAATGTCTGGATGTGGTTTCTTGAGGAGTTGAAGGTCCAAAGCATGAGCTATGAGATGATTGATTATATTATGATGAAATAAGTTTATGTATATACTGAATTCTATATAAAGTGTTGCATTAGACAAATGCCCAGTCGGGGGGACTAAGAACCATGATAACCTAGATGGGGTTTGTACTCATCAACCTAGTGAAGGGTTACTTCTCCACCTAGTGATAGGGCGGCATCATCACTAACCTAGATAGGGGTTTGTACTCATCAACCTAGTGAAGGGTTTATACTTCTCCACTTGGGTGATGAGGCGACATCATCACCAACGTAGTAAAGGGTTTGTACCTCACCATCTAAGTGATGGGGCGTCATCATCACCAATCAACCAAGGGGTTTGTACTTTGGAAATCAAGCTTGGTCTCTTCTGCATATATGATATCCTATTTGAGCATGAGCTACTTAAACTTGTTTTACTTATGCATTGGTCATACATGCCATATTATTATATTATGCCTATTATCTATTGTTATGCATTTTGACTATGATGCCTAATTAATGTTGCATTGCATCCTACATACTTAGTACATGCAAAATGTACTAACGCAAACTCCTGCCTACATGATATCACTATCTATGAACCAGTTTCCAAGTTGAACATCCTCCTCCTCCACATGGCTAGTTCGATACTACTCAAGCTAGTTGGTGAGTCCTCCACTTAGGGGATGTTAGTCTATGTTTCACTTATTATGTATTGAGACATTCTTCTTTATTGTGTATTTTGACTATGAGGGTGAGCCCGGTTGTTTTGTCTTGGTTCCCGCTCTTATCTATATATTAGAGGTGTTTGTTGGATATGATATCGATCCATGATATGATCTTTGACTCCTTGTCTCATGTTATCATGTTATGCAAGTTTTTCCCTTTAGCCCCTTTACTCCTTATTCTTTTACATGTTTCTGTGACCAAGATGTGATAAGTTAATAGGCATGTTTAGGGTTCCTTCATGTTCCCCATTCGTCGTGTCACATATGGTCCCTAGGATTGGGTTGTGACAAACTTGGTCATCTTCATGGACCTGATGCACTGGCCATCTTCAAGGACCTAATGAATAGAGTCTTCAAACCTTACATTGATTCCTTTTTTGTGGTCTTCATTGATGATATTTTGATATATTCACATAGTAGAGGGGAGCATATGAGGCATTTGAGGGTTGTGTAGCAAAGATTGAGGGAGGAGAAATTGTATGCCAAATATGAAAAGTGTGAATTCTAGTTCAAGGAGGTTGCATTCTTGGGTCATGTGGTATTGGGGAATGGCATAAAAGTGGATTCTAAGAGAATCGATGTGATTAGAAATTGGCCTAGTCCATTGACCCCGTTAGATATTAGAAGCTTCTTGGGCTTAGTGAGTTATTATAGAAGGTTTGTGAATGGGTTCTCCACCATTGCTTCCCCTATGACAAAATTGACTCAAAAGAAGCTTAAGTTCATATGGACCGATGAGTATGAGAGGAGATTCCAAACGTTGAAAGATAAGCTTGTTTCCGCTCTGATATTGTCACTACCGGATGGGATTGAGGGATTTGTGGTGTATTGTGATGCTTCCGGGGTTGGTTTGGGTTGTGTATTACTGCAAAATGTGAAGGTCATAGCTTATGCTTCTAGACAACTTAAGGTACATGAAAGGAACTACCCTACCAGTGATGTTATCATTAAAGATTTGGTGTCACTACATGTATGGGCTGCATGTGGATGTGTTCATCTATCATAAGATCCTCCAATATGTCTTCACCCAAAAGGATCTCAACTTGAGGCAAAGGAGATGGTCAGAACTTCTCAAAGACTATGATATGAGTGTACACTATCATCTGGGCAAGGCAAATGTTGCGGCTGATGCCTTAAGTAGGGTGTCCATGGGTAGCATAGCCCATGTTGATGGTGGTGGTAAGGAGATGGCTAGAGAGGTACATCACTTTGCTAGGTTGGGGGTTAGGTTAAAAGAGGTTGGTGAAGATGGTGTTGGCATTGTTGATGGGTCTAACTCTTCATTGGTTGATGAGGTGATAGAAAAACATGATCTTGACTCCTCCTTGCTTGAATTGAAGGCCTTGGTGAAAGAGGGCAAAGTAGAGGTTTTCTCCCAAGCAGGGAGATGGGGCCCTTAGGTACAAAGGTAGGTTGTGTGTGCCTTGTGTTGATGGTCTGAGGGAGAAGATCCTTGATGAGGCCCACAATTCTTCTTATTTCATCCACCCCGGTTCCACCAAAATGTATAGAGACTTAAGATTTTTGTATTCGTGGGGAGACTTGAAGAGGGACATTGCCAAATTCTTTTCTAGTTGTCGTAGTTGTCAACAAGTTAAAGCCAAACATCAAAGGCCAGGTGGTCTAACCCAAGACATAGAGATTCCCACTTGGAAGTGGGAGATGATTACATGGATTTTGCGGTTGCATTGCCCAAGGCAAGAAAGGGTTTTTATTCCATTTGGGTGGTGGTTGATAGGATGACGAAATCGACTCACTATCTACCTATTAAGACCACATATGGAGCTGAAGAGTATGCAAGGTTGTACATCCATGAGTTAGTAAGGTTACATGGGGTTCCATTGTCCATCATATTGGATCGTGGTTCACAATTCACTTCACACTTTTTGAAGTATTTTCAAAGGGGTCATGGCACAAAAGTTCACCTTAATATGACCTTTAACCCTCAAACGGATGGTGAAGAAGAAAGAACCATTCAAACTATTGAAGATATGCTTAGGGGATGTGTATTAGAGTTGAGGGGTAGTTGGGATAACCATCTTCCTTTGATTGTGTTTTCCTACAACAATAGCTATCACTGTAGCATTGGTATGGCTCCTTTTGAGGCTCTTAATGCGAGACATTATAGATCATCTGTTGGTTGGTTTGAGGTTGGAGAGGTAGCTTTGTTGGGATCGGATCTAGGTATGGAGGCTCTTGTGAAGGTTAGAATGATTAAGGAGAGACTGAAGACAGCCCAATGTCATCTAAAATCCTATGCCGATGTGAGAAGAAGAGACCTTGAATTCTAAGGTGGGTGATTGGATTTATTTGGAAGTTTCTCCAATGAAACGTGTATTCTGTTTTGGTAAAAAGGGGAAGTTGAGTCCAAGATATGTTGGTCCTTATGAGGTTTTTAAGAGGATTGGCAAGGTAGCTAATAAATTGAAGTTGCCTAGTGAAATGAATTCGGTTCATCGGGGGTTCCATGTCTCTATGTCGAGAAAACGTGTTGGTGATCCTAGTGTTATTGTGCCTCTTGATGTTATGGGTGTTGTTAAGGATTACTTGACTTATGAGGAGACTCCAGTTCAGATTTTGGATAGGCAAGTAAAGAAATTGAGGAACAAGGAGTGACATCCGTTAAGGTCCTTTGGAGGAACCAACAAGTCGAAAGTATTACATGGAAAGCCAAAACGGACATGCAAAAGTGGTAGCCTTATCTTTTCCACTCCACTCAAGCCTAAGATACTAATCCTAAGTCCTCTATGTTATTTCATGTCTTATATTTCATCCCTATGTCATTCATATGCATTCATGTATAAGTTGACAAACTTGTGATGATTTAACACTTATGTTCAAATATTGAAAATGGTGCTTTAAATATACTGTTGCATTCTTTTTGAGTCTAATTTGTTTATGATCACTCTTGTCTTATACTTCTCTTTTACATTCGGGGAAGAATATTCCCAAAGGAGAGATATTAAAGTGACCCCAAAAAGTGCCCAAAAATGTGTCTTGGAATGCCTAGAATTTTAAATTCCATATATATCAAAATTTGTCCGCGATATCGAAATTGACTTCATATTCTTATTCAAGTGGTCAAAATTAGGGGGAGGAGGGTCTAACCCCGATTTGAGAAAGATTAGCAATTATAATTTTTCAAGGTGCAAATTCCAGAGAGGAATTCGCGACCCCCACGCGACGCGCACCATTGTAAAAAGGTGCCTATTTTTTTAGTTCGGTACAAAACTTTTAAGTCTTGGGCCTAAGTGTTCCCAAACGTGCTTTTACCTATACTTAGCCTTATTTTAGCCTCATATCATCCTAAACATTCCGCATTACTCACGAGAACACCTAGCCATATTTTCATTCCCAAATTCAAGTCCCAAACCCTTATCCTAAGTAAGGTTTTTGTTCAAGGTTATTCTTCATGCTTCAAGTCTCCATCTTCAATCTTCATGAAGTTCATCTCCAGGTTAAGGTATGTGGGTTTCGTTCATGGGTTCCTTTCACCTATGACACCCAAGCCTCCTTTTACTCAACTTCCATGATTTAAAGTTGATTTACAAATGACTCTTGCTTATTATGAAATTCATTGCACACTATGTTAAAGCTATGTGAAATTGTGATTGTTTTGCTCTATTTTGAGCAACAAATCTTTGATGTATTGTAATATTTGAGGTGGGGTTTTGATCCATGTTGCTTGAGGGTGATGTAAGGTGTTGACTGATGGTTTTACAATAGATTTCTTGCATGATTTCATCCCTATATTTCATGGTTTTATACCAGCATTACACACCCTCTAAGTGTTTGATAAAATGTCTGATGTGGTTTCTTGAGGAGTTTAAGGTCTGAAGCATGAGATATAATATGACTGACTGTAGGATGATGAAATTAGCTTATGTATATAATGAATTCTATATAAAATGTTGCATCAGACCATGCACAATCTGGGGGGACTAAGAACCCAGATAACCTAGATAAGGGTTTGTACTCATTAACGAAGTGAAGGGTTTGTACATCTCCACCTAGTGATGGGGCGGCATCCTCACTAACATAGATGGGAGTTTGTATTCATCAACCTAGTGAAGAGTTTATACTTCTCCACCAGGGTGACAGGCCAACATCATCACCAACCTCGTGAGGGGTTTGTACATCACCTCCTAAGTGATAGGACAACATCATCACCAACCTACCAAGGGGTTTGTACTTTGAAAATCTAGCTTGGTCTCTTCTACACATATGACATCCTATATGAGCATGGGCTAACTAAGCATGTTTTACTTATGCATTAGTCATATATTCCATATTATTATATTATTCCTATTGCCTATTGTTATGTATTTTTACTATGATACCTAATTCTTGTTGCATTGCATCCACATACTTAGTACATTCAAACGTACTAACGCATACTGTTGCCTACATGTAGGAATCGGTGCCCAAGTGGAACATCCTCCTCCTCCACGTGGCTAGCTCGATACTACTCAAGCTAGTTCGTGAGTCCTCCACTTCAGGGCCCTTAGTCTATGTTGCTCTTATTATGTATTGAGACATTCTTTTTTATTGTCTATTTTGACTATGAGTGTGAACCCGGTTGCTTTATCTTGTCCCCCGCTCTTATTTATGTATTAGCGGTGTTTGTTGGACATGATGTGTATCTATGATATGAGCTTTGTCTACTTGTCTCTTGATTGTGATGTTATGCAAGTTTTCCCCTTAGCTCCTTTGCCCCTTATTCTTACTCTTTATGTCTTTTACATGCTTCCGCAACTAATGATGTGTAATGATAAGTTCAGTTTGGGGTTCCTACGGGATCCCCATTCACTGTGTCGCATCTACGCCATAGGCTTAGGTCGTGACAAACTTGGTCATCTTCATGGACCTAATGCATCTTCCATCTTAATGGACCTAATGATTAGAGTCTTCGAACCTCACCTTAATTCCTTTGTTGTTGTCTTTATTGATGATATTTTGATATATTAACATAGTAGGGAGTAGCATATGGGGCATTTGAGGGTTGTGTTGCAAAGATTGAGGGAGGAGAAATTGTATGTCAAATATGACATGTGTGAATTTTTGTTGAAGGAGGTTGCATACTTTGGCCATATGGTGTCGGGGAATGGCATAAAAGTGGATCCTAAGAAAATTGATGTGATTAGGAATTGGCCTAGAGCATTCACCCTATCGGATATTATGAGCTTCTTGGGATTAGCAAGTTATTATAGAAGGTTTATGAATGGGTCTCCTCCATTGCTTCTTCTATGACAAGATTAACTCAAAAGAAGGTTAAGTTCGTGTGTACCGATGAGTATGAGAGGAGCTTCCAAAGTTGAAAGATAAGCTTGTGTCCGCTCCTATATTGTCACTACCGAATGGGCTTGAGGGATTTATGGTGTATTGTGATCCTTCCCTAGTTGGTTTGGATTGTGTGTTGATGCAAAATGGGAAGGTCATAGCTTATGCTTCTAGACAACTTAAGGTACATGAAATTAACTACCCTACCCATGATCTATAGTTAGTCGTTGTTGTGTTTGCATTAAAGATTTGGCATCACCACTAGTATAGGGTGCATGTGGATGTTTTTACTGATCATAAGAACCTCCAATATGTCGTCACCAAAAAGGATCTCAAGTTGAGGCAAAGGAAATGGTTAGAATATCTCAAAGACTATGATATGAGTGTATACTATCATCTGGGCAAGATAAATGTTGTGGCAGATGCCTTGAGTAGGGTGTCGATGGGTAGCCTAGCCCATGTTGATGGTGGTTTTATGGAAATGGCTAGAGAGGTACATCAATTGGCTAGGATGGGGGTTAGGTTAGAAGAGGTTGGTGACGATGGTGTTGTTGATGTTGATGGGTGTAACTCTTCATTGGTTGATGAGGTGATAGCAAAACAAGATCTTGACTCCTCCTTTCTTGAATTGATGGCCTTGGTGAAAGAGAGAAAAGTACAGGTTTTCTCCCAAGGGGGATATGGGGCTCTTAGGTATAAAGGTAGGCTGTGTTTGTCTTGTGTTGATGGTTTGAGGGAGAAGATCCTTCATGAGGCCCACAATTCTTGTAATTGTATCCACCCCGGTTCCACCAAAATGTATAAACACTTGAGAGATGTATATTGGTGGAGAGACTTGAAGAGAGACATTGCCAAATTCATCTCTGGTTGCCATAGTTGTCAACAAGTCAAAGTCGAACATCAAAGGTCAGGTGGCCTAACCAAAAATATACATATTCCCACTTAAAAGTGGGAGGTGATTATATGAATTTTGTTGTTGGGTTGCCCAAGACTCGAAAGGGTTTTGATTCCATTTGCGTGGTAGTTGATAGGATAATGAAATCGACTTACTTTCTACCTGTTAAGACCACATATGGGGCTGATGAGTTTGCAAGATTGTACATCCATGAGTTAGTGAAGTTACATGGTATTCCTTTTTCTATCATATCAAATCATAGTTCACAATTCACTTCACACTTTTGGAAGTCTTTTCAAAGGGGTCATGGCATAAAAGTTTACCTTAGTACGACCTTTCACCCTCAAACGGATGGCCAAGCAGAAGGAACCATTCAAACCCTTGTAGATATGTTTAGGGCATATGTATTGGAGTTAAGGGGTAGTTGGTATGACCAACTTTCTTTGATTGAGTTTACCTACAACAATAGCTATCACTCTAGCATCGGTATGGCTCCTTTTTAGGCTCTTTATGGGAGATATTGTAGATCACTGGTTGGTTGGTTTGAGGTTGGAGAGGTGGCTTTGTTGGGACCAGATCTGGTTATGGAGGCTGTTGAGAAGGTAAGGATGATTAGGGAGAGATTGAAGACAGCCCAAAGTCGTCAAAAATCCTATGCTGATGTGAGAAGAAGAGACCTTGAATTCAAAGTGGGCGATTAGGTTTATTTAAAAGTTTCTCCAACGAAAGGTGTGGTCTGTTTTCATAAAAAAAAGGAAGTTGAGTCCAAGATATGTTGGTCCTTATGAGGTCGTTAAGAGGTTTGGAAAGGTAGCTTATGAATTGAAGTTGCCTAGCGAAATGAATTCGTTCATCTGGTGTTCCATGTCTCTATGTTGAGACAATGTGGTGGTGATCCAAACGCTATTGTGTCTCCTGATGTTGTCGGTTTTGTTATGGATAACTTGACTAATGAGGAGAATACGGTTCAAATTTTAGATAGGCAAGTGAAGAGATTGAGGAACTAGGAGGTGACATCCGTTAATGTCCTTTGGAGGAACCAGCAAGCCGAAAGTACTACATGGGAAGTCAAAATAGACATGCAATAGCGGTATCATTATCTTTTCCACTCCACTCAAGCCTCAGGTACTAATTCTAATCCCCTATATGATTTCAACTCTTATATTTCAGCCCCTATGTCATTCATATGCATTCATTTTTAAGTTTGCAAACTTATGATGATTTTATACTTATGTTGACATTTTGAAAATGGTTTTTTAAATGTAATGTTGCATTCTTGTTGGGGCTGATTTATTTATGTTCACTTTTATCTTTTATGTCTCTTTTACATTCGGGGATGAATTTTCCCAAAGGGGAGATATTGAAACAACCCCAAAAAGTCCCCAAAAATGTGCCTCGGAATGCCTGAAATTTTAAATTCCACATATCTTAAAATGCATGCGCGATACCGAAAATCCGACTTCATATTCCTATTCAGGGGGTCAAAATTAGGGGACTACGGTCTAATCCCAATTTAAGAGCGAAAGATTAGCAATTATAATTTTTCAAGGTGCAAATTGCAGAGAGGAATCCGCGACCCCCATGCGGCGCACACCATTGTAAAAAGGTGCATATCTATTTTAGTTCGGTCCAATACTTTAAAGTATTGGACCTAAGTGTTCGCAAACGTGTTTTTACCTATACTTAGCCTTATTTCACCCTCATATCTTACTAAAAATTCACCGGTACTCACTCAAACACTTGGACATATTTTCATTCCCAAATTCAACTCCCAAACCCTTATCCTAAGCTAAGGTTTTCCTTCAAGGTTCTTCTTCAAGCTTCAAGTCTCCATATCCAATCTTCACCAAGTTCATCTCCAATCTAAGGTATGTGGGCTTTTTTATGGGTTACTTTCATCCATGATACCCAACCCTCTTTTTACTCAAATTGCATGATTTAAGGTTGATTTACAAATAGATCTTGCTTATTATGAAATTCACTGCACACTATGTTAAAGCTATGTGAAAAATTGTGACTTCATTGCTATGCTTTGAGATATAAATTTTTGATCTATTGTAAAATTTTAGGAGGTTTTTTGATGTATATTGCTTGAGGGATATGCAAGGTGTTGATTGATTATTTTACAATGAATTTTCTTGCATGATTTCATCTTTATATTTCATGGTTTAATACCAGCATTACACACCCTCTAAGTGTTTGATAAAATGTCTGGATGTGTTTTCTTAAGGAGTTAAAGGTCCAAAGCATGAGATATGATATGATTGACTATATGATGATGAAATTATCTTCTATATATAATGAATTCTATATAAAATGTTACATTAGACAATGCCCAATCCGGGGGGACTAAGAACCTGAATAACCTAAATGGGGGTTTGTACTCATCAACCTAGTGATGGGGCGGCATCATCACAAACATAAACGGGGGTTTGTACTCATCAACCTAGTGAAGGATTTTTACTTCTCTACTGGGGTGATGGGGAGGCATCATCACCAACCTAGTGAGGGTTTGTACCTCACCATCTAAGTGATGGGGTGGCATCATCACTAACCTACCAAGGGGTTTGTACTTTGGAAATCTAGCTTGGTCTCTTCTACACATATGATATCTTATATGAGCATGAGTTACTAAAACATGTTTTACTTATGCATTGGTCATACATTCCATATTGTTATATTATGCCTATTGCCTATTGTTATGCATTTTAACTATGATATAGTAGATAGAATGACCAAGTTAGCTCACTTTCCACCAATCAAGACGATTGATATAGGTGAGGAATATGCTAGACTTTACATTAAAGAAATCGTTAGATTGCATGGGGTTCACATATCTATTATTTTAGATAGAGGAGCCAAATTCACAATATAATATTGGAAGTCCTTTTCAGAAAGGGCTTGGTATGAAAGTAAATCTTAGTACAACCTTCCATCCCAGATGGACGGGCAAGCGGAGTGTATCATACAAACTCTTAAGGATATGTTGAGGGCATATGTGTAGACTTTAAAGGTAATTGAGATGATAACTTACCTTTGATTGAATTTTCCTATAACAACAGTTTCCAAGCTGGCAAAGAAATTGCACCATATGGGGCCTTTTTACGAGAGGAGGTGTGCGTCACCTATTGGGAGTTGGAAGTTGGTTAGGTAGGATTGATAGGACCTAATTTAGTCCATCAGGCTATGCAGTAGGTGAAATTTATTTGAGAGACTGAAAAGAGCCCAAAGCTGACAGAAATCTTATACCGAGGTTACAAAGAGAAAATTGGAACTTGTGGTAGGTAATTCGGTGTACCTACAGGTTTTACCGATGAAAGGAGTTATGAAATTTGGGGAAAAGGGTAAACTCAATCCCTGATGTATTGGAGCATACCTAATTATTAGGAGGATTGATAATGTGGCATGAGGTTGGAGTTGCCACATTTTTATGCTTAAGAAGTGTTTGGGAAACCCCGTACTAGTTGTGCCTATAGAGAGTATTGGAGTCAAAGACTGCTTGTCGTCTGAAGAGATCTAATTCAAATACTAGATCATCAAGTTCACAAATTAAGAACCAAGGAAATTTCTTCTGTTAAAGTATTGAGGAAGAACCAGTTCAGCGAGAAGCCAATTGGGAAGCTGAGGCAGATTTGAAAGCTAGATATCCTCACCTATTTGTGTCTTCCAATGATGAGCATGATGGTAATATTCCTTAATCATATCATTGAGTGGAGATACATCCTTAAATATGAGTAATAAGATATCTAGATACCTTCCTATTGATAAACTAGCTCATGAGCAGCAAACATGCTTATATTCCCCACTTTAACCTTCATTCGAGGATGAGTGATCTAAGAGGGAGATATTGTAACACCTTATAATTCTACTCTTAAGATCTGGAAATTCATTATTGCAAATACATAAGATTGAACCTAGATGACTTACTTGTAATTACATTTTAAAGGATAACTAATATAGGTGGGAAGTGTTTTGGAAGTGAATTCGGGTCATGAGAGACCCATAGTGCTTAGTCGAGTTTAAAACCATCCCACCGATTATATTTTTCGCTTTGGATTATGCAAAGGTTAATTTTAAATGACCATAACTCTTAAAATACAAATACTTAGGTGGCCTATGACCTACCAAATGAAAGCTCTTTGTAATCAGCTTTCCAACGTAACAGATTTCACCTCATTTGGAGTTGAGAGTCAAAAATTATGGTTGTTTTACTACAGAGTGATAGAGCAGGGTTGTACCAACAAAACTTGTTGCGGGTCGCGGATTAAAGTATGGCCCGGCTGCCAACTTGTGGAAAATGTCCTAAAAATCCACTTTTTTGATCCTAGCTTTTATGGACCAATTTACAAGTTGCAGAAACTTCAATGGGCCATAGATTGGGCTCGTAGAATTGATCTAGTGACCTAAAAATTTGTCCAAAAACTTAGGGATAGGTACCTACGAGCCATAGAAACTTCTATGGGTTGTAGATCGTCTCATAGCCGACTCGAACAACTATTTTAAAGGGGAGTATTTTCATGTTTCCTCACATTTTAAGCCTAGACTTGTTAGTTTTCACCTAAATAAACCCCTGAAACGTGATTCTTCTAACCATCAGCACTCAAACCCTCTCTAAACATAGAATGTAGTTTGAAAAGGGCAAAAGCTAGGGATTTCAACCCCTTCTTCAATTCTTTAAAAAACTAGTTCCCCAGGTATATAAGGCCCTCCAAAAGTTATCCTATGTTTGTTGTAGTATCTTTATCTACTACTCTCTACCCAAGATCAAGTTTATGAGTTGAGATCAAAATTCCTCCATTACTAGTCAATTTCATTGAAATACTTGTTCATGTATTTTTCTTGATAAAAATAATAGTGTTTACCAATTTCACTACCGAATTAAGCTATTGAGATAAGATTAAATAGTTATTGTTATATTGTAAGAACCCTATATATTTCATGAAAAGTTATTATGTCAACAGTTTTTAGTTGAGTTTTAGAAGAACTTAAAGCTTCTATATTTTTTAGTAATAAAATTATCTTTTTGACACACTTTGCACTGATACAACTTAGTCAAAGAAAAGAGGCAAGTTGAGAAAAGTTTAAGAAAAACTAAAGTTGGGCTTAGCCCTAAAAGATTAAAAATGCATTTGATAACTTTTAATCTTAAAGTTTAAGCTTTATAAATATTATTTGTGCACTAGTATTGACCACCGATATGAGTGGGAATAATAATAACTTGAACTCATAACAACGTAGCCTGCGTAGAAAAGGATTGTACCAAGGGTACAACTCCTCATTGCCATTGAGATGGCATAGTTTTGGGATGGATGCACTCCCCTAATTTTCATTCCTTAACCTAGCAAAGTATGGGATGACTCTGGAAGAATGGGCAAGATGTTGTATCATCACAAAGCTTGTGGTGGTCGTCAATTAGAAAAACTCCCCAAGCTAAATTAAACTAATTCTTACATATATAGTTTACCATATGTTTTGCTTTCAATATATACTTATCTGTAGTCATTGCTATCCTATTTTGAGACATGTTTTAGTTACTTTTGAACATGATGCCTTATCCTCTATCACTCCCCAGGAGGGTACCCTAGACATGACTGACACTCAGAGACTATTGTTAATCCTCAAGCGAACCACATGGCCTCATCACATCTATTCGCTCAACATTCATAGCAAACTAACAGAATCCTAAAGATAATAAATAGACATTCTAAGTCTCAAACATCATTTAAATAAACAAGCTAGTATGAAAGAAAGTAGCTTAACAGAATCTAAAATCAACACTCGACTATAGTCCATGAAGCCTCTATCACTATCAAATGGTGCCAGTGATAGACCTATGGCTACCGCAACTCAAAAGTAAAGCTAGTCTAAAGTCTGACTCTAATAGCTAGATGAAGCTAACTAATGATCCCCCAAAAGTAAGGGAGGCTCATTAACTTAGTTGACTGTGGTAGATCCTCAACAATGCGGCTTTCAACAATCTCTAATACCTACCTATGCATCATGAAACAATGCCGTCAAATGGACGTCAGTATGTGGAATGTAAGAGTATGTAAATGGCTAAATGAAACGGATATAGGAGGAATATTATGGAATAACATCAACTCATAAGATACTCTATCAGAATATCAAATGTCTATCTAAAGTAAGAATAAAGAGTAGACAAGTGACTCATCAATACCAATCCAAATTCATCCAATCAACTCAACTTAGAGTACTGTAAGTTTAAGACATATATAGGAGTTTCTCTTATCTGAAAAAGATCACTTATGAGCCAGAGATTATACAACAATCCCACTGACGTTGCCATAGCTATTCCGTACTTGCCAGGTAAAGAACAACTCAGACCCATAAAGGGGTTCAACTCTAAAGTCCTTTATTGCTTTCAAAGTACTTAATTCAAGATGGGACCTATGATGTAATGGTTCAATTCTCACCTATGCTTGGCAGCGTATTTAATGAGTGCGAGCGGGACTCACTCTTGCTCATTTCGGGGCTCGATACTCCTCCCAAGACTAAATGCTCATAGGACCATCCATCTCAATCAATAATCTTAATTAGTCTAATAGAAACTCATCATCTCTTTAACTCAAACTCAATTGGGACTTTTGGCCTATCATCTCAATTATCTCATCAACTCAATTCTCACTCAATAGCTCAAGGCTTTGATCAATCATTCAGAGGAAGTAAATTAGAAAAATGTCTAGAGTTCAATTATGAATACTCATGGGACCATCAAGCTCTATCAACTCATAATCATGCACATACCACAATCAAAATCATCATCCTCAACTCAAGGCTCTAGACTCAATCCCTAAGTTCACTCATGCAATCTTTATAAAGTAACATATAGGGTTTATGCAATAACTCAAGTAAAAGCATTTATTCAGTGAATCAAGTACATGATGATCATCAATATATAAAAATACATATAATGTATAAAATTTACAAGAAAACTTTCAAGAAACATGCATGGAGACTCAATGTACTCATAATCTTTCTATTACCATCAGTGGGGGCACATGGAAGGACAATTCACATATTTTAGTTTAGCGGACATACCTGGTATGAAGCTTTGACACTCAATCATAAGAACCCTCCTCAATTTTCTCGCATTCTCACTTCTCTTCTATACTCCTTAGCCTTAGTCTTTATTAGAAACTTATAAAAGACTTAGGAATTGGGGTTAAAACCCTTTTTACACTCAAAACGGCCTATCTTGATCATGTTTTAGGTTTAGGAGGCGTTGAGAAATGTCTAGAATGCTCCTCCCAAAAAACTAAAAACAAATTCGCCTCATTGAACCAAGTCCGCACCGCAGACCCTATTGTATTTCGGGGATTTTTGCTAAATATTCTTTGATCAAGTTTTCTAATCCCGTAGAAAATATTTGGATAAAGTCTAAGTGTAAATCCGCTGCAGGTCCGCGTCGCGGTCCTGTTGCACACTTATTCTGGAATTGCATTTTTCATCGAAAAATTATCATTTGATCCAGTTGCTCTAAAGATCAACCAAGACCATTCTCCCACACAATTTTTCATACTGATCGCATTTCCGTCTCAGATTTTCCATCAGAGTTTGGGAAGAGGTGTTATGCGCACATCTCTCATCTAGGGGTATTTTGGTAATTTTAACTATTATTAAATTACCTCCCCCTTGAGATCATTCATCTTCGAATGATGCATAACTAAGAGGGAACTCATGTGATGAATTGAACAATGAAAACTATATCAATTCAACAAATCACCATCATACCTATCGATTAATCTAGACAATCACAAATCACTCAGAATAGACAAATCGGTCTAGATCAAGAGTAGAGTTATTATCTTAGACATTCTTACCATCAAGCTTTAATGGAACATCTAAACTCAATCAATGCGAATCAGTCAAACATCTCGACGGTCAGTTATTTGAATTCGGGAAGGAACTCATCAACTCTACTCGAGAATGGGTCCATCATAATATATAAGACTCTATGGATACTCTCAATCTCAGCACCTCATCTCAACTATGCTCCTTTTCATAGCACTTCACTCCATTCAATTTAAACTTAAAGCTCCTATTCCAATCTACGCCTAACCACATCCTCTTCTTCAGTTCACACCTAACTCTAAGTCCCAAGGTGCTAGTCCTAAGATGATCATACTTATACCATTCTAACCCCTTGAAATCTATGTTTAATATCTCCATAGTGACTTTTACTTAAAGAACTCATTCTCATCACCTTAATACACTCACATAATAGTAACCACATAGTCAAGCCTATCACTCTAATTACTTTATTGTTTCTTTCAGATCAACATCACTTGAGAATCTTCAAGCATACTATAGCACATCTACACCCTCAATCGCATGAACACTTATCATGAGAGATACTAATATTCTTTTACCTATCTGTTACACTCATCAAGATTTCTCTAACTCCCCCTCCATGTCTGTAACCTTAAAAGGACACGATATCACATCGTCATCAAAATCAAGAACACTCATCCTCTCTCATCAACCATCACACTTCTACTATCAGCAACATTCTTATCAAGACTGGAAAATAGGATCACTCAAAGAGCTTGGAGCGAAAGATTATTAGCACGAGTCAATCGAGAAACCTTATTTATGAACTTTCATGACGAAGTACGATCAACCTCGTCTATCAAGACTCATTCTCAGTTCACATAACTATACATAGTGTAAAACTCAGGTCACATCAAATTAACTATACATAGTGTAAAACTCAGGTCACATCTAATTCAATATAGGGCTTGGAACTCTTAGATCGATGTTGAAAGATCAAAATTGCTGAAGGAAGTCATTTCCTCTCATCCTTGAAATTCAACATAAATAAGAATTAACAAGTGGTATATAGGACTAGGCCATGGGAATGGAGGTCATACAGTAGACGAGAGTAGAGTATCACCTCACTAGAGAATAAGAAACATATGATATGGCAAAAAATTAACATCTCCTCTTGATCAACCTAATCACTATCGAGAACTCAAGATCTACTTTTGTCATGATCCAAGCCTAGGGTCTAGACGTGACATGGCGCAAGGGAATCCCGAAGGGACCCCAAGCAAGCCTGAAAAAGTATCCTTACACATCCTTGGTCGCGGAAGCAATAAATCAACCATCAAAGTTAAAAGAATGGAGAAAACAGGGCTAAGGGAAAAGCTTGCACAATATCAGTCAAAAGACAAGAGTTAAACTTACATGATAGATACATAACATGTCCAACAAACACCTCTAATACATATATAAGAGCGGGGGGCCAAGATACAATAACCAGGCTCACCCTCATAGTCAAAATAAACAATAAAGATGAATGTCTTAATACATAATAGAAGAAACGTAGACTAGGTCCCCGAAGTGGAGGACTCACCAACTAGCTTGAATAGCACCAAACTAGCCACGTGGAAGAGGATGATCAACTTGGGCGTCGATTCCTACCTGGTGACATAATGTAGGCATAGAGTATGTATTAGTACGTTTGAATGTACTAAGATTGTAGGATGCATTGCAACAATAGATAGGCATCATAATCAAAATGCAAAATATTAAGCAATAGGCATAATATATAATATGACATGAACGATCAATGCTTAAGTAAAACATGCTTAGGTAACTCATGCTCATATAGGATATCACATGTGTAGAATAGACCAAGCTAGATTTTCCAAAGTACAAACCCTTTGGTAGGTTTGTGATGATGCCGCCCCATCACTTAGATGGGGAAGTACTAACCCTTCACTCAGTTGGTGATAATGCCGCCCCATCACCTAGGTGGAAAAGTATAAACCCTTCCCTTGGTTGATGAGTACAAACCCCCATCTTGGTTATCTGGGTTCTTAGACCCTCCCCCCCTCGGATTGGGCATTGTCTATTGCAACACTTTTTTATAGATTATATCATGTATATAGTCTCATTTCATCATTATATAGTCAATTATATCATATCTCATGCTTTGAACCTTCAACTCCTCAAGAAACTATATCCAGACATTTTATCAAACACTTAGAGGGTGCTTAGAGGGTGTGTAATGCTAGTATAAAATCATGAAATATAGAGATGCTACCATGCAACAAAATCTATTGTAAAACCATAAATCAACACCTTGCAACACTCTCAAGAAACATACATCAAAATTCCTTCTCAAATCTTACAATAGATCAAGGGTTTATAACTCAAAACATAGCAAACAATCACAATATCACATAGCTTTAACTTAGTGTGCAGTGAATTTCATAATAATCAAGACCCATTTGTAAATTAACTTTAAATCATGCAATTTGAGTAAAATGAGGGTTGCGTATCATGGGTGAAAGGAACCCATGAAAGAAACTCATATACCTTAGGTCTAGAGTTGCTTGGAATTGAGATTGGGAAGAATGGAGGATTGGAAATGATCTTTGAATCCAATTTTGTTCTTGGGTTTCCTTGAAATCTAATCAGGGCTTGATGGAGGATGTTGAGAGAATTGAGAGTGTATTTAATGAGAGTAATGAGTTTTATCCTTTTAAATATTTTTAATGTCTTTTAGAAAGGTTAAGAAAGCATTGGAAGTTTAAATAGGCATTAGAGTAATTAAAATTTACTAAGACGTCATAAGTGAACAGATGGAAAAATTGGCAAAGTGTCATCTCACTGGAGACTTGACTAACCGTGTGGCACTCCATGGGGCGTGTGGAGTGCCCGTGTGAAGTGCCTTTGTGAAAAAAATGGAAGTTGGGAAACTTAGAAAAATTGATGTCTCGTCACTTTGATGGACCACCTCACGGGCTGTGTGATGCTTCACGATCCGTTTGAAGGTCCGTTACGCAACGCTTGGCTGAAAAAATGAGGCCAGGCCACCTCACGCCCAGGCCACATGAGCCATCCCCATTGAAACAGCCCGTCAAGGGTGCCCATGACACCACCCATAGCCACATTTTTTCCCATGCCCAAGAAGCATCCTTGACACACCTTGTGATCCCTCCACACGGTCAGTGGCAAGCCACATGGCCCGTGCCATTGGACGTGTCACCTTACGTAGGAAAACAATGGCCCTTTCCAACCCCAAGTGACCCAAAGGCCAATCCAAGAGTACACTGGCCTTCAAGCTGCCCGTTTGACAACACTGCACGGGAGGGCCTCACGAAAACGATCATAACTCCTTCATCCGACCTCGGAATCAGGTGAAACCAAGTGTGTTGCGAAGATAACTCAAAGGTATTTCATTTGATTTGTCATGGGCTACGCTATTCCAAATGTTCTAAAAGTTATGCTAGTTTAAAGTTGATCCATGTATGAACCATCACCCAAAACTCAACTTTTAGGGAAGTCTTATACTCGTTTAGGTACTAGGAGTCTCCCACGAACCTAATACACTCCCAACCTTACTAAATGAGGCTTGAAACATGGATATACAAGTGCATAAAGTTATGGGGTGTCACAACTTCGGTTCATAAAGTTATGGGGTGTCACAACTTCAAGTGCATAAAGTTACAGTGTGTGAGAACTTCGGTTATACAAGTCTTGTATGATATGAAGATGAAATATGACTAAGTATAAGTATTTTCATGCATAGAAAGACTTAGGCCCAAGACCCAAAAGCCTTGGACCGAATTGATTAACTGGGCAAAAATAACATTGTGCGCGCCCAAGGCGCATCGCGCCAAGGACGCAAACCCCAATGGAAACTACATTCTTGGAAAATCAAAATTGTGATTCGATCGCTCTAAAATTGGGGTTAGATCCATTTCCCACTCAATTTTTCCCCTTGATTAAGAATATGAAGTTGGATTTTCGACATCACTCACGGATTTTGAGATATATCGAAATTACGATTCCGGCACTTCTGAGGCACATTTTTGGGCACTTATGGGGTCGTTTCAATCTCCCCCTTGGGAACACTTGTCCCCAAATGTTAAAGAAATGTACATAAGAAGATTAATCATGAAGAAATCATCCCAACAAGAATGCATCAATACAATTAAACACCATTTTCAAAATCTCAACATAAATGTTAAAATCATCATCAACTTGTCAACATAAACATGAGTGCATGCAAATGACATAGGGGCCGAAACATAAGATTTGATATCACAAAAAAGATTTGATGTGTTATCATAAGCTTGAATAGAGTGAAAGAGGTACGGATATTGCTTCTTCATCCCTACTATGGCTCCCCGAGAGATACTTTTGACTTGACGATTCTTCCAAAGGGTCTTGACGAACACTACATCCATATTAATCAACTCTTCCACCCTTCCATCCAATACCCCCCTAGGACCTCCTCCTAAGCCAACTTATCCTCCATAACACCCACAACCTCAAAGAGTTCTATAGCAGTAGAGTCACCAACACATCCCCCCTACCTAGAAGCATAAAGAACCGGATGAAACATATCCATGTCGATAGGAAATTCCCATTCGTACGCAACCTTTCTCAACACTCTATAAGAACCTACAAACCATAAACTCAATTCCCCTACTTGCCAAACCATACCACACCCTGCATGAGGGGGCCTTCCAAGTGAACCCAATCATTAACACAAGCACACATGGCCTACGTTAGTGTCTAATGACACAATCTCCCCCGTGGGACAAAACCACCCACTTTATCATCTCTCACCAATGTCTTGAACTCTAACAAGGTGGGCTCAAAGTCTTGCGTTGTTTTCACCTCATCAATCAAGAAAGATCTTGAACTATTAGCCACCACTACACCACCATAACCAACTCCTTCCAACCTAACTCCCAATCTAGCCAACTGATGGACCTCCCTAGCCACCTCTTTCCACCATCATCAACATATGCTAGACTATCCATAGACACCCTACTTGGAGCATCTACCACAACATTAGCCTTATCATGGTGATAATGCACACTCATATCATAATCCTTAAGGAGCTCTAACCACCTTCTTGTTACCCATAATTCACACTTGTCATGCTTAGCAATTAACCTTCATCCCACAAAGACTTGCATCATTACTCCCAAATGAGCCACAAGCTCTAAGTCAATACCCCATCACTAGAAACTACCACAAGTATGACAAGGTAGGATTCTAAGACCCTATTCACAAAACCCCTAAACATAGCCGATGCATAAGTCAACCAAACAACTCCACCACGACTCAAAATGCTCACTCCTAGTCCAATAAGACACCTAGGGATATCACCTACCCTCATCCTTACTTGGGGACAAAACCCGAACCGAATATCAATCTTGGAGAAGTGACTAACCCGTTGTAGTTGACCAAATAGATTGTCCTTAATCATCATATTACAACCTTACGGGTTCTACACTCATTGGAAGCATGGTAAGCATGTAGCCAAACCACCCCAAGGCCTCCTACCAATTAAGCCAAGTCACAAGACAAAACACTATGCAATAAGAACATGGAGCAACCCTTACAAGCCCATTCCAGCCATAATAGACTCACATAGCCAAATCTTACTAGCAACTAAAGGAATAATGAAAGGAACAGTGACCCCTAGAAACATCGCACAACAAAAATAAAAAAACCTTTAACTTACATGTAGCATCATCGTGCACCTCATCCCCTCCTTGCCTCCTTTGAAGAGCATAGAATCGATTACGCCTTGGAGCACCCCCTTGGCCTTAAGAACGACCATCTCTACATTGGCTTTAAGCATTAGGACAATCCATAACCCTATTACCCATTTCACCACATCCAAAGCAAGCACTAGATGCCCTTCAACACGGGCCACCATGGTTCTTCCTACACGTAGGGCACTTAGGCTTGGGCCCTCCACCATTACCACCTTGGTGTC
Source organism: Solanum ossicruentum (assembly GCA_025774065.1). Lineage (NCBI taxonomy): Eukaryota > Viridiplantae > Streptophyta > Magnoliopsida > Solanales > Solanaceae > Solanum > Solanum ossicruentum. The sequence goes on from JAOTQR010043839.1 coordinate 23,947, forward strand.
TTGGATTATCATTAGCAAACCTTCTATTAAGAGTATCGGAACACCCTTGGCCTTGATGAAATCGGCCACCCTTGGACTTTCGAACTTACCATCAAAATGGGCCCTCTTGGCGTCACTACTCCTCCTCTTCATCAACCTTTTCGCTTCCAATTGTTCAACATAAGTCATTAAACAGGACAAATCCATGTCTCTTATCAACATAATGGACTGGTACTCCTCATTCAACAAATCGGATACACTCATCATGAACTTGTTCATTCTAGACCTTGGGTCGGCAATCAAGTCTGGAGCATATTTTGAGAATTGGTTGAAATTGAGGGAATACTCCCTCACACTCATTGACCCTTGCTTCAAATTCATAAACTCCATAATTTTGGCTTCTCTAAGCTCAAGAGGCAAGAACCACTTGAGAAACGCCACCTTAAGCTCCTCCCAAATGATCACATTATAGTTCCCCTTCTCCTCCTTCCATTGAGTATACCATATTTGGGACACCCCCTTGAGTTCGTAAGCCGCCAACTCTGCCTTTTCCTCTAACCTAACAATCATAATGGCCAACACTTTGTACACCTCATCAATAAATTCTTGACGGTCCTCATCAAACTTAGACCTGTTGAACTCCAGAGGATTCATCTTCATGAAATACCTAACCCTAGATGCCGGAGTAGGAGCATGAGGGTCTTGGGCCCCTTGGTTGATTTGGTTGGTCACCTCTTGGGCTAGCATGGCAAGATCATCCCAAAACTCTTCATGAGCCCGTTGTTCCTTGGGTGTGCGGGATCTTCTTCCTCTTGTGTTAGGCATGATCTAGCATAGCAAAGAACAATTATTAGTTAGGGGGGTGGACCTTACCTTGACTCCTACAGCATGACATAAAGTAAGAAAAAGGGAAACATTTCCTAGAATGCCTTATAGCCTATTGCTCATAGTCGTGGTGCACTTCACAACCATGAACAAGACTCTAATCGATGCAGTGTGTTGGATGCCGAGAATAATTAACAACCTAGTGCTTTGATACCAAGTTTGTCACGATCCAAACTAGGGCCTAGACGTAACACTGCAAATGGGGAGCCCAAAGGAATCCCAAACAAGCCTCTTAGCATATTATATACACATCCTTGGTTGTGGAAGAAAGAATAAACAACAAAAGAAAACATAAACAAGGGAAACTGGGACTAACAGAGAGAGTTTAATACTTAAATACATAGATGAGTCAAAACTCAAACATAATACATAACTTGTCCAATAACACCTCTAGACATGGAACTTAGCGGAAGCCAAGACAAGCAATCGAGCTCACCCTCATAGTCATAAGTTTCCAACATAAGAAGAGTCAATACATAGCATAAATCAAGAGAAGTATGTCCTCGGAATTGAGGAATCACCAACTTGCTTGAATATATATTACTAGCCATGTGGAGGAGGAGGAGGATCAAGTGGAGCTCCAGTTCCTACATAATACCATCATCTAGGCATAAAGTATTTATTAGTATGTTTGAATGTACTAATTATGTAGGATACAATGCAACAAGAGATAGGCAACATAGTCAAAATGCATAATAATAAGCAATAGATAGCATAATAGCAATATGGCATGTATGTTCAATACTCATGTAAATCATCATTTGCAAATCATTCAATTTGTATAGATCATAATACATAAGTGTAGGAAGAAACCTCAACCGACATAGAATAAGACCAAGTGAGATATAACTTGGAATCCCGATGATTACCCCTCATCGGTAAAGAGGTGGTCTACTTGCCAAGGTATACCATACCATACCTTACAGGGTCCCACCCCTTTTCAGATGAAGTAACCTCCTTATGGGAACTCACCCCATTTCGAAAAGGATTGATGACCATGCTTCACCTTACAGGGACCCGCCCCATTTTGGGTTAAGTGACCTTCCTTATGGGGACCCATCCCATTTCCCATTAGGTATTTTACATGGTAAAGTGCACTAAATGGATCCACTACTATTGCTAGGGTATAACATAGTCCTATGATGGCACATATTTCAAGGAAAGAGAGAAAACCCTCCTTCCATCGGTGCTAAGCCTAATCCCATGGAATATATAAAAAAATCATACTTTAATACCTTCTAATAAACATAGAGACATGGAACGAGTAGCTCTTAACATCATTGACTCAAATGGTGAGCCCAACTTCAAAACATAAGATTAGATCATCATCAAACATTACCCTTGCATTAACATAAAAGGCTCACAAGAGATATAATCTTGAAAATAGGGCTTAACTTCATACTTGCATAATCATAGATATTTTCATGAATTCATCACATACTTTATAGCCCATATTTATCATGAAGTCACTTGACTGATAAATCAATCAATAGATCATCAAAACTTTAAGAATCCTTAAAAAAGCATTATATCAAACACCTAGTGGGTGTGCAATGTAATTACAAAATCATACAGTTCAAGAGTGAAATCATGCAAGAAAAATCAATTTAAAACCACTCACCAATGCTTAGTAATACCCTCATGAAATATATATCAAAACCCTTCATTAAATATCAAGATAGATCAAAGATTCATAGCTCAAAATATGCTTAAAAAGTCACACTTTTATGAAATTCATAAAAGTATGACTCATAAGTAAATTAACATAGAAACATGCATTTTATGTAAAATGGAAGCTTATGCAACATGGGTGAAAGGACCCAATGGTTGAAACCCACATACCTCAACATCGGAGAATTCCTTGATGAAGATGGAGATGAGAACTTGAAGCTTGAGTGATTTACTTAAGATCCAGACTCAGATTTAGCACTTGAATTTTGAGTAAAATATTTGTCTTAAGTGTTTGAGAGAGTATTGCGGAATGTCTTATATAATATGAAGGTGATATATGGCTAAGTATAGCTATTTCACGCATAGAAACACTTAGGTGCAAGACCAAAAAGCGTTGGACTAAACTAAAAATAACTTGGCAAAAATAACATTGGGGCGCGCCCAAGGCGCGTCGCGCCAGGGGCGCAACCTCTTACTGAATTTCATTCTTGGAAAATTAAAGTTATGATTCAGTCGCTCTAAAATCAGGGTTAGACCTACTCCCCACTCAATTTTGCCCCCTGATCAAGAATATGAAGTTGGATTTTCGATATCAGGCATAGATTTTGAGATATTTTGAAATTATGATTCCAGGCACTTCTGAGGCACATTTTCAATCACTTTTGGGTCATTTCAGTCTTTTACTCCAATAATCTCAATGGGCACAATCAACTGTGGATCTCCCAAACACATCTTGAGCATAGAAATATGGAAGACTGGGTAGATGGCTGCTAACTCTGATGGTAGATCTAACTCAGAAGCCACATTGCCCACTCTTTTATGATTTGACACGGCCAATGTACCTCAGACACATCTTTCCTTTCTTTCTAAATCTCATCACACCCTTCATGGGCGACACCTTCAATTATACCAAATCGTCGACCTCAAAATCTAAGTCTCTCCTTCTAACATCAGTGAAGGACTTTTGTCGACTATGTGCAGTCCTAAAACTTTCTCGAATAATCTTTACTTTCTCCATATCCTGATGTACTAAGTCTTTCCCAATCAATTCTGCTTCACCTACCTCAAACCATCTAATCAGTGATCTACATCTTCTACCATAGAGGGCCTCATAAGGAGGCATTTGGATACTCGAATGGAAGCTATTGTTGTAGAAAAACTCAATCAGAGGAAAATGGTCATCCCAATTACATTTGAAATCAATGACATAGGCCCTTAACATATCTTCCAACATCTATATCATTCGCTCTACCTGACCATCAGTCTGAGGGTAGAAGGTAGTGCTACACCTTTGAGCCTACCCTTTCTGAAAGTACTTCAGAATTGGGCTACTCTATCTGAGCTGATAAATAAGGGGACTCCATGCAGTTTGACAATTTCTTTTATGTGATATCAGGCATAATCCATCTCAATGTTGGTCGTCTTTACCTCTAGAAGTGTGCAGAATTTGTCATCCGATCAACTATTACCCAAATTGAATTATGTTGTCTACGGGGCCTCAGTAAACTAGTGATGAAGTCCATGTTGATCATCTCCCATTTCCACTGTGGAATCTTAAAGTTCTGAGCTACTCCAAGTGGCATTTGATGTTTAACTTTTACTTGTTTGCAATTAAGTCACTTGGAGACAAACTCAGCAATTTCTTTCTTCATCCCACTCCACCAATAAATTTCTCTCAAGTCATGGTACATCTTAGTTTGAATGGAATATCTAGAATTATGGGCCTCTACCATGATCCTCTCTCGAACACCATCAATATCTGGAACACACAATCTGCCTTGGTACCGCAATACTCCATCTCCCCCTTAGGAGAATGCCATCCCTTTCTGGTTATGCAAATCTGCCTTCAACTGTAGAAAGACAGGGTCTTGATCCTACTTCTCCTTTACCTCTACTACTAGAGATGATACAAATCCATTTTTCATAAGCACTCCTCTTTCACTCGAGTCGTCTAGTTGAACTACCAATCGTGCCAGTCTGTGAACCTCATTAGCTAACTCTTTTTTCTCCTCCTTCACATGGGCATTGCTCCCCATAGACAACCTGCTAAGAGCATCAACAACTACATTAACTTTATTTGGATGATAGATGATGCTCATGTCATAGTCTTTGAGTAACTCAAGCCATCTCCTCTGCCTCAAATTAAGCTCCTTCTAGGTGAAGACATATTGTAGGATCTTGTGGTCTATGAATACATCAACATGTGCCCCATACATGTAGCACCACAGTTTAAGAGCAAACACCACTGTTGCCAACTCCAAGTCATGTGTGGGATAGTTCCTCCCATGTACTTTAAGCTATCTAGAAGCATAGGCAACACCTTTTCCCCTCTACATCAACACACGTCCTAATCCCACTCTCGAAGCATCGCAGTAGATGATAAATCCATCTGTTCCATCAGCCAAGGTCAACCCCAGAGTAGTAGTCAACCTCGTCATCAACTCTTAGAAACTCCTCTCACACTCATCTGACCATTGGTACTTGACCTTTTTCTGAGTCAGTCTAAACAATGGTGTGGATATGAAAGAAAATCCATTAATAAATCTGTGGTAATAGCTAACAAATTCTAGAAAACTCCTTATATCCATCGGAGAGGTTGGTCTAGGCCAGCTCTTAACTGCCTCAATCTTTTGGGTATCTACTCGTATTCCATCTCCCAAAATTATATGGCCTAAGAATGCCACAGATTTGAGCCAAAACTTACACTTCAAAAACTTTGCATATAACTCATTATCTCTAAGCGTCTGCAAGGCGTTTCTAAGGTGGTTGGCATGCTCCTCCTCACCTCTGAAATACACCAAAATATCATCAATAAACATGATTACAAACATGTCAACATACTGTCTAAATATTCTATTCATCAGGGCCCTGAAGGCTACAGGTGCATTTGTGAACCTAAAGGACATCACCAAGAACTCAAAGTGACCATATCGAGTTTGAAAAGCCATCTTCGGGATGAAACCTTCTCTCACTTTCAAGTGATAGCCTGATCGGAGGTCTATCTTGGACAAAATAGTGGAACCCTGATATTGGTCATACAAGTCGTCGATCCTTGAAAGGGGATACTTATTCTTAACTGTCACCTTATTGAGATGGCAGTAGTCAATACACATCCTAAGGGAACTTAGCTGGCGGTAATCAATACACATCCTAAGGGAACCATCCTTTTTTTGCACAAACAAGACCAGAGTAGCCAAAGGGGAGATACTCGACATTATAAATCCCTTTTCTAGAAAATCTATCAACTACTTTTTCAACTCTTTCAACACCATAGGTGCCATTCTATATGCCGAAAAAGGAATAGGTTAGGTATCAGGGAGAACATCAATTTCGAAGTTGATCTCCCAAACAGAAGGGACTTCGGGCAGATCCTCAGGAAACACAACAGGAAAATCACTTACAATCGGGACAAACTCAAGAGTAGGAGGCTCAACATCGTAAGACTTGACTCGCATGAGGTGATAAATACAACCTTTAGAGATTAGTCTTCGAGCCTTGAGGTAAGAAATAAACCTACCCTTCGGTGCAACATAATCTCCTTTCCACTCAATAACAAGCTCATTCAGAAATTCGAATTTGAAAGTACAGGTTCTACAATTGACAGAGGCATAGCAAGCATGGAGCCAATCCATGCCATAGATTACGTCGAAATTGACTATCTCTAACTCAATCAAATCAGCAAGAGTATCCCTATGATGGATGGACACCACATAATCTCTATAGATTCTCTCGGCTCGAATGGACTCAGCAACAGGAGTAGAAACAGAAAACGGCTCAAGCAAACACTCAGGAAGGATCTCAAATCTACCAGCCATATATGGTGTCACAAAAGAACAAGTTGAACCTGGATCAAGTAAGGCATAAAAAGGAAAGGTAAAGACTCAAAACGTACCCGTCACAACATCTAGTGCAACCTCTTGGTTCCATAGATTCCCCATTGCATAAATATGATTTATCCCGTTGCCTGTCCCAGGTGAAACACCTGTCTGGTTACCTCTCATTAGTGGTGCTATGGTAAAAGACTAGGCCTTTTTTGCCCAATATCAAGCACTCCCTCTGAAAATAGCTCGGGTAGCCATAGTTGTCGCAACCATTCCCTCCATCAGTACATTCTCCCAGATGCATCCTGCCACATTTCCACAAGGTGGCTTCCCTTTAGAGCTAAGGGTCACATATGCCTAAGACTATGGGCCCTATGCCCTAAAGTTTGGTTGACCTTGGGACTGTTAATCATATATGTGGCTTGGGATTGGTGCATAGCTAGAGGACCCTTTTCAGAATTAAGACTTATCTCCCTTACCCTGCTTAGTTTGATTAGGCTCAGGCCCTATTGACTTCGCCTTCATACTCTGATGCCTCTCTGTCTTTCTTCTAATCCTCCTCAATTTACTGGGCATAAACCATAATTCTAGAGATATCCATAACTAGAATCAGCAATGCTATCTTGTACTCCCTTCCACATGTCTACCTAACCCAGATAAGAATTTCCTCATCCTCGCTCTCATATCCTGGACCATCTCTAGGGCATACCTGGATAACTGGATGAAGTTCAGGCTGTGGTTATTAACAGTCAGCCCCTCCTAATTTAGATTCATGAACTCCTCAACCTTTACCTCTCTCAACTTCTAAGGAAAGAAGTGGTCAAGGAAGGCACTCTTGAACTCATCCCAAGCAACGTGCTTGGTATCCTCACCTCAACCCTCTTCTCATTGATTGTACCAAACATTAGCCACATCCTTGAGCTGATAAGTAGCAAGCTCAACTCCCTCGGTCTCAGTCGCATGCATAATTTTTGGCACCTTCCACATCTCATCAATGAAGTTCTATGGGTCCTCCTAAACCTTTGACCCAACGAAGATTGGTAGGTTCATCCTTAGAAAGTCACTCAGTCTGGTGAAAGTCGTTGGCTCTTGAGAGCTAGAACTAGGAGTCTGTGAACTCTGATTCCCACTCTGAGCAGCTGTCAACTATGTGAGCATAGTAATAGCCCCTTAGAAGTTAGTCTCTGCAGTAGAAGCAGGTGGAGTAGTAGGTGTCTCGAGAACACCAGTGGCTCTGGCCAGTCTACCTCGACCCCTCGTTTCCATCTGAGGAGGCACCTCTGAAGTGGGATTCTCGACATTGCTGGTTGAAGCATTCCTTTGGGTTGCGGTACATTGAGGAGGCATGATTTGCAAGCACGTAACACATAAGTTAGAAAAGAGCTTTGTAGAGTTTTAACTATATCACAGAACTCAGAATATAAGAAAGTGCAACAATTCCTAATGTCCTATAGCCTCTTACTTATAAGTGTGGTGCAAAACAAACCCATAAACAAGACTCTACTAGACATGGCTATATAGACTCCCTATGACTCTTGAACTATGCACTCTGATACAAAGTTTGTCATGCCTCAGGAGGATACCTTTGTCGAGCCCGGCACTAGAAGAAACATTGATGATTCCCCAAGAGACTCACCTAGCCTCATCATCACATCGACTCGAAGAGTGTTGAGGGGAATTGGTAAAGTTGCTTACGAATGACAATTGCCTATGGAAATGGATATGGTTCATTCAGCCTTTCATGTATCTATGTTGATGGGATGTGTGGGTGACCCAAGTGCTATAGAACTTTTTGAGGTTTTGGGTGTTGTAGAGGATGAATTGACCTAAGAAAAGGTTCCGAAAGAGATGTTGTGTGGACATGTGAAAAGGTTGATGAACATAAGTATAGCATCCGTCAAAGGTCTTTGGAGGAATCGATAAGTTGAAAGTGTCATTTAGGAAGTCAGAGCGGGCATGAAGAAGCGATATTTGTACCTCCCTCATCCTATTCAAGCTTGAGATAGCAAACTAAGTCCTTTCCATGATTTTAAGTCTTAAGTTTCAACCCTTATATCATTTGCATATATTCATGTTTATGTTGAAAAGCTTATGGTGATTTTTGACACTTACATTGAGATTTTTAAAATAACGTTTTATTGCATTTGTTGGATCCAGGTGTTGGGATGAAATTATCTTGATTACTTCTTTTATGTACATTTCTTTGGCATTCGGGGATGAATGTTCCCAAGGGGGAGATATTGAAATTCCCTAAAAAGTGCTCAAAAATGTGCCTCGAAAATGCCCATAATCGTAATTTCCATATATCACAAAATTCATGTATGATATAGAAAATATGAGTTTATATTCTTGATCAGGGGAAAAATTGAGTGGGAAGTGGCTACAACGACCCCAAAAAGTGCCAGAAAATGTGCCTCTAAAGTGCCCAAAATCGTAATTTCCATATATCTCAAAATCCGTGTGTGACATCAAAAATCTGACTTCATATTCTTGATCAGGGAGCAAAATTGGGTGGGAGATGGGTCTAACCCTAATTTTAGAACAAGCGTAGCAAAATTTGATTTTCCAAATTTGAGCAAAACAGTGTATGTCTGTAATGGTACCGCGATGTGCCTCCATCGCTGACCAATTTTATTTTTGCACAGTTTTCTTTTGGTGCGACGCTTTTGGGTCTTGGGCCTAAGTCTTCCCAAACATAAAAATACTTATACTTAGCCATATTTCATCTTCATATCATACAAGACATTCCCTAATACTCTCTCAACATTTAAGTGTCAAATCTCATTCTGGATCTTAAGGAAATCACTCACGATTCAAGTTCTCATCTCCAACTTCACCAAGAAATTCTCCAAAACTAAGGTATGTGGGTTTTAATCTTTGGTTCCTTTCACCCATGGTGCCCAAGCTTCCTTTTAATATAAAATGCATGTTTCTAAGTTGATTTACTTATAGTTCTTTCTTATTATGAATTTGACTACGAACTATGTTGGGGTTTCATAAAAGTGTGACTGTTTTAAGCATATTTTGGGCTATTAATCTTTGATCTATCTTGAGATTCGATGAAGGGTTTTGATTTTTTATGCATGATTTCGCTCTTGAATTGCATGATTTTGTACTAGCATTGTACACCCACCAAATGTTTGATAAAATGTCTTTTTAAGGATTCTTAAAGTTTTGATGATAATTGGTTGATTTATGAGTCAAGTGACTTTATGATGATTTCGGGATTTCAAATGATGCGTTTAATTCATGAAAATATTGATGATGTTGTATAGCCGGATAAGGTCCTTTTTCAAAGATGCTGCCTCTTGTGAGCCTTTTTTATGTTAATGCAAGAGTAATGTTGGTGATGATCTATTCTTATGTTTTGAAGTTGGGCTCACCATTAATGGTCAAGGATGTTTAAGAGCTACTCCTGTCATGATTCTATGTTTCTCATAAGTTAACAAAGTTATGATTTTTTCAATTATTCCATGGGATTAGGCTTAGCACCGATGGATGGAGGATTAGCTCTCTTTCCTTGAACTATCTGCCACCATAAGACTATGTTATACCCATGCAATACTAGTGGATCCATTTAGAGCACTTTCTCTTGAAATCCTTTCCAAAATGGGACGGGCTCCCATAAGGAAGGTTACTTTTATGAAAGGGGACGGGCTCCCGTAAGGTCAAGTTCACTCATGAAATCCTTTCTGAAATGGGATGAGCTCCCATAGGGAAGGTTACTTTTCTGAAATGGGATGGGCTCCCATAAGGTGAAGTATGGTTTACCTTGGCAAGTAGATCACCTCTTTACCGATGAGGGGTAATCATTGGGATTCCAAGTTTTAGCTCGCTTGGTCTTATTCTATGTCAGTTGAGGTTTCTTCCTACACTTATGTATTATTATCTATACAAATTGAATGATTTGCAAAGCATGATTTACTTAAGCATTGAACATACATGCCATATTGCTATTATGTTATCTATTGCTTATTATTATGCATTTTGACTATGTTGCCTATCTCTTGTAGTATTGCATCCTACATACTTAGTACATTCAAACGTACTAACGCATACTCTATGCCTATATAATATTACAATGTAGGAACTGGAGCTCCCATTGATTCTCCTTCATGTGGCTAGATGGATTATTCAAGTTAGCTTTGGTGAGTCCTCTTGTCCAGGGACAATATCCAACTTTTTCATGATTATGTGTAGACTACAACTTGTATATTTCGGAATACTTATGGTCATTACTATGAGGGTGAGCCCGGTTGCTTGTCTTCGCCCCCGCTAAGTTCTATGTCTAGAGGTGTTGTTGGACAAGTTATGTATTATGCTTGAATTTTGACTTATCTATGTTATTTTTACATATTAAACTCTCTCCCTTACTCCCAATTTCCATTGTTTATGTTTTCTATTGTTGTTTATCTTGCTTCTGCGACCAAGGATGTGTGTATGATATGCTAAAAGGCCAGTTTGGGGTCCTTTTGGGTTCCTCATTCACCGTGTCATGTCTAGGCCCTAGTTTGGGTCGTGACAAAATTGGTATCAGAGCACTAGGTGGTTAATGGTCCTCGGAGTCCAACGCACAGCGTCGATTAGAGTCTTATTCATGGTTGTGAAGCACGCCACGACTATGAATAAGAGGCTAAGGCATTTTAGGAAATATTTCCCTTCTTTTGAACTATGTCGTGTGATAGAGTTAAGTCCCCTAAGGCTTATTTCTTATTTTAACCATTACATTTTAGAATATGTCTCAAGCTACTCAGGACGATGATATATGAAATATGGAGGTTCGCAATGCTCTATGGGTATTGGTCAAACCGATAACAAAATTGATAACTAAACTCAATCAACACGTGAGTTCCCCCGAGACTTCAATTGGTAAGAGGGAGGAGAGAGGGTCCAAGAGGGCCTATATTAAAGGGAAGTTCCAAAGTCCCAAAGGTGGTGGTGGTGTGGTGCCTTATGCTAAGTGCTCAAGGTGTGGTAAGATGCATAGAGGCCCATGTTTGAGGGGCACCAATGTTTGTTATGGTTGTGGTGAGGTGGGTCACAAGGTTGTTTATTGTCTTCATCCTCGAAAAAGGTGTAAAGGTGGTCGGCCTCAAGAACAAGGTGGTCATGTTGATCAAGAAGCTCAAAGAGTAGAGATGGCGCCCAATATTGTTACTGGTATGCTGAAGTTTCCTTTGACTTTGGTGTTTGTGCATTGATTGTTCCGGGTGATACTATCTCTTTCATTATTCCCTTTGTTTGCTCATGGGCTTCATGTGTGTCCCAAGTTGTTATATGAACGTTTAGTGTCTACCCCATTGGTGAGTCTATTATTGCTAAGAAGGTCTGTAGGGATTGTTCTGTGGTCATATTGCATAGATCTTGTCTTGTGGCTATATTGAATTAGATATGGTGGATTTTGATATTATACTTGAGGTGGATTAGTTGCATGCATATTATGTCTCCATTAATGGTAGGACCAGTAGAGCTATATTCCAATTCTCTAGTGAACCTGTTCTTGAGTAGGTAAATCATGATGTGGTGGTCAAGGGTAGATTCATTTCTTGCACTCAATCCCATAAGTTGTTTCTAAGGGGAGACTTTATCATCTTTCGAGGGTTAGGGATGTGAGTCCAAGTTCCTTCCTATAGGGTCCGTTTCGGTGGTTAATGAGTTCCTTGATGTCATTCCTAGTGAGCTTCCTAGTGTTGTTTGTATAGAAGAAGGTTGGTTTCCTTAGATAGTGTATTAATTACCAGCAACTTATTTGGGTCACCACAAAGAATGAGTACCCCCTCCCAAGGATGTACGATCTATTTGACCAACTTCAATGGGTTAGTCACTTTCTCTAAGATTGATCTTCAGTGCGGGTTTTGTCCCCAAGTAAGGAAGAGGGTAGGTGATATACCTAGGTGCCCTTTCGGGCTAGGAATAAGTATTTTGAGTCGTGGAGGCATTGATTCGTTGACTTATGCATGAGCTATCTTCATGATCTTATGAATAGGGCCTTAAAACCCTACCTTGGTATGTTTGTGGTGGTCTCTAGTGATAAAGTATTGATTTATTTAGAGCATGTGGCTCATTTGAGGGTAGTGTTACAAAGATTAAGGGAAGAGAAGTTGTATGCTAGGTATGGGAAATATGAATTTTGCGTGAAAGAGGTTGGCTCTCTTGGACATGCGGTGTCTGGGGATGGTACTGAGATGAATCCTAAAAAGATGGATGTGATTATAAACTGGCCTAAACCTTTGACTCCCTCGGACATTTGGAGTTTCTTGGGCTTAGCGGGTTACCACAAGAGGTTTGTGAATGAGTTCTCTTCTATTGCTTCTCCTTTGACTAAGTTGGCTCAAAAGAAGGATAAGATTGTCTGGAAGGCTAAGATTGTCTGGACTGACAAGTGTGAAAAGTGTTTCCAAACCTTTAAAGGATAAGCTTGTCTCCGCTCCTATCTTGTCTCTACCAGAAGGGTTGGAGGGGTTTGTTGTGTGTTGTGATGCCTCCCAAATTAGTTTGGGTTGTGCTTTGAAGCAAAATGGTGAGGCAATAGCCTATGCTTTTAGATAATTTGAGATGCATAAGAAGGATTATCCTATCTATGACCGTGAGTTGGCCGCCATGGTATTTTCTTTGAAAATTTGACATCATTATTTGTATGGGGTGCATGTTGATGTGTGTGCCAATCACAAGATTCTCCAGTATGTGTTCAACCAAAGGATCTTAGATTGAGACAAAGAAGGTGGTTAAAACTTCTTAACGATTATGATATGAGTATGCATTATCATCCCGTTAAGACTAATGTTGTGGTCGGTGCTTTGAATAGGGTGTCCATAGATAGCCTAGTTCATATTGATGGTGATAGTAAAGGGGTGGCTAGGGACGTCCACCAGTTGGGTAGATTGAGGGTTAAGTTGGAAGAGGTTGACTATGGTGGTATTGTGGTTGTTGGTGGTTCAAAAATCTTCCGTGGTTGATGAGGTAGAAGCAAAGAAAGATCTTGATTCCTCCTTGTTAGAATTGGAGGCTAGTGTGAGCATTAGCAAGCTAGAGGTTTTCTCTCAAGGGGGAGATAGTACCCTTAGGTACCAAGGTAGGTAGTGTGTGCCTAGTGTTGATGACTTGAGAGAGGGGGTTCTTGATGAAACTAATAATAGCTATCATTCTAGCATTGGTATGGCTCCTTTTAAGGCCCTCCATGGTAGGCATTGTAGATCACCGGTTGGGTGGTTTGAAGTGGGAGAAATGGGTTGGTTGGGTTCGGATCTGGTTATGGAGGCTATGGAGAAAGTGAGGTTGGTTAGGGAAAGTTTGAAAACATCCCAAAGTCATCAAGTCCTATGGCGATGTGAGGAGAAGGGATATTAAATTTAAAGTTGGTGATTGGGTCTATTTGAAGGTTTCACTCATGAAGAGTGTCGCCCGATTGGGCAAGAGAGGGAAATTGAGTTTAAGGTTTGTGAGTCCTTATAGAGTGTTGAGGAGGATTGATGAGGTTGCATGCCAATGGGGATTGCTTATGGATATGGATCAGGTTCGACCGGTTCTTCTTGCATCTAGGTTGAGGGGATGTGTTAATGATTCTAGTGCTATAGAACTCTTTGAGATTGTGGGTGTTGTGGAGGATAAGTTGGCTTAGGAGAAGATCTCGGTGGAGATATTGGATGTGTGGAAAAAGTTGATTAATAAGGATGAGGTATTCGTCAAGGCCCTTTGGAAGAAATCATCAAGTCGATAGTCTCTCGAGCCGGAGCGGGCATGGGGAAGCAATATCCGTACCTCATTCATTCTATTCAAACCTGTAATAACACATCAAGTCCTTTTCTTTTATGATTCCAAATCTTATGTTTCAGCACCTATGTCATTGCATATGTTCATGTTTATGTTGACATGTTCGTGATGATTTTGACACTTGTGACGAGATTTGAAAATGGTGTTCTAAATTGTTGTTGCATTCTTGTTGGGTCTGATTTCTTCATGATTACTCTTCTTATGTATGTTTCTTTGACATTCGGGGATGAATGTTCCAAAGGGGGGGATATTGAAACGACCCCAAAAAGTTCTCGAAAATGTGCCTCAAAAGTATCCAGAATCGTAATTTTCATATATATCAAAATTCATGCGTGATATCAAAAATCTGACTACTTAATCAGGAGAAAAATTGAGTGGAAAATGGGTCTAACCCTAATTTAGAGCAACTATAGCAAAATTTGATTTTCCCAAGTTTGCGCAAAATAGTGTCTATCCGCGATGGTACCGCGACACGCCTCCATCGCGGACCAGTGTTATTTTTGCACAGTTTTCTTGTTTGGTCCAAGGCTTTTGGGTCTTGAGCCTAAGTCTTACCATAAAGTACCTATACTTAGCCATATTTCACCTTCATATCATACAAGACATTCCGCAATACTCTCTCAAACACTTAGATAAATATTTTACTCAAAATTCAAGTGCCAAATCTTATTCCGGATCTTAAGGAAATCAGTCAAGCTTCAAGTTCTCATCTCCATCTTCATACAAGATTTACCTATACTTAGCCATAAAACACTAAGTCTTCCCATAAAATACCAATACTTATTCACATTTCACCTTCATATCATATAAGCCATTCCCCAATACTCTCTCAAACACTTAGATAAATATTTTACTCAAAATTCAAGTGCCAAATCTCATTTCGGATCTTAAGGAAATCACTCAAGCTTCAAGTTCTCATCTCCATCTTTATCAAGGAATTCTCCAAAGTTAAGGTATACGGGTTTCAACCATTGGGTCCTTTCACCCGTGGTTCGCAAACTTCCTTTTAACATAAAATACACGTTTCTAACTTGGTTTACTTATTGATCTTATTTATTATGAATTTGACTACGAACTATGTTGGGGTTTCATAAAAGTGTGATTGTTTAAGCATGTTTTGGGCTATGAATCATTGATCTATTATAAGATTTGATGAAGGATTTTGATGTATATTGCACGAGGATGTTACCAAGTATTGATGGGTGGTTTTACATTGATTTTTCTTGCATGATTTCACTCTTGGATTGCATGATTTTATACTAGTATTGCACACCTACCAAGTGTTTGATAAAATGCCTTTTTAGGGATTTTTAAAGTTTTGATGACTTATGGTTGATTTATGAGTCAAGTGACTTTATGATGATTTTGGGCTTTCTAAAGATGTGTTTAATTCATGAAAATGTTGATGATGTTGTATAGCCGGTTAAGCCCTTTTTCAAAGATGCTGCCTCTTGTGAGCCTTTTTGATATTAATGCAAGGATGTTTAAAAGCTACTCGTGTCATGATTCTATGTTTCTCATAAGTTATAAAAGTTATGATTATTTCAATTATTCTATGGGATTAGGCTTAGCATCGAAGGATAGAGGGTTTTCTCTCTTTCCTTGAACTACGTGCCACCATAGAACTATGTTATACCCTTGCAATACTAGTGGATCCATTTAGAGCACTTTCTCTTGAAACCTTTCAGAAATAGGACAGGCTCCCATAAGGTCAAGTTACTCATGAAATCCATTCTGAAATGGGACGGGCTCCCGTAAGGAAGGTTACCTCTTTGAAATGGGATGGACTCCCGTAAGGTGAAGTATGATTTACCTAGAAAAGTAGACTACCTCTTTACTGATGGGGGTAATCCTCTAGATTCCAAGTTATAGCTCGCTTGGTCTTATTCTATATCGGTTGAGGTTTCTTCCCACACTTATATATTATTATCTATACAAATTGAATGATTTGCAAAGCATGATTTACTTTAGCATTGATCATACATGCATATTGCTATTATACTATCTGTTGCTTATTATTATGCATTTTGACTATGTTGCCTATCGCTTATTGCATTGCATCCTACATACTTAGTACATTAAAACGTACTAATGCGTACTCTATGCCTACATGGTATTACCATGTAGGAATCGGAGCTCCCATTGATTCTCCTTCACGTGGCTAGACAAATTGTTCAAGTTAGCTTTGGTGAGTCCTCATGTCCGGGGACAATGTCCATCTTCTTTCATGATTATGCTTGGACTACATCTTGTATATTTTGAAATACTTATGGTCATAACTATGAGGGTGAGTCTGGTTGCTTGTTTTAGCCTAGATGTGTTGTTGGACAAGTTATGTATTATGCTTGAGTTTTGACTCATCTATGTTATTTAAGTATTAACTCTCTCGCTTAGTCCCAATTTCCCTTTTTATGTTTTCTCTTGTTGTTTGTCTTGCTTCAGCGATGAAGGATGTCTGTATGATATGCTAAGATGCTTGTTTGGGGTCCCTTAGGATTCTCCATTCGCTGTGTCACATCTAGGCCCTAGTTTGGGTCGTGTCATAACCCGAATTTTAGAAGACTCGTAGCGAAAAATATTTTTCACCGACTTTGCAAATTCCAGTGAGCCTCCGCGTTGGCTACACGACGCGGAGCAATGTTGTGACTTTCTTGTTTTCCTGTTTCGGCCCTAAGACATTGGGGTCTTGGCCCCATACTATATGTGAAAACTCCTAAACTTAGCCACTTCTCAACTCTATATCACCTAAAACACTCGCAAAACCCTCTCTAACATTTAGCCTAATATTTTCTTCAAATTCAAGTGTCTCAAGCTTAATTCTGGGTCTCAAGAACTTCATTCAAGCTTCAAGTTCTCATTCAAATCTTCACCAAGGAAAGCCCCAAACTGAGGTATGTGGATTTCAACCATTGGGTCCTTTCACCTATGGTGTCCAACTCTCTTTTTATGAAAAATTGCATGTTTCCAAGTTGATTCATCTATGGATATCTCTTATTATGGATTTTGAATATAAATTATGTTGGGGTTTTATGAAATGTTAATTTGAAACACATGCCTACCTATTTCAAGCTTACACTATGAGATGATTTGTTTATTGTAACTATGTATGTGTTGAGCTATGAAATCAAGATCTATTATGAGATTTGATTGAGGGGTTTTTATGTATCTTGCATGAGGATGTTACAAGTGTTGGTAGGTTGATTTACATTAAGTTTTCTCACATGATTTCACTCTTAAATTGCATGATTGTTGAACTAGCATTACACACCCACCTGTAGGCAAATTATATGGAGTGACAATCACTGGCCATGAAGAGTATTTTCTCCCTGATTGAGCAAATGGTTGGAAACCATCAGTACATAACCCTAATCTCACATTCCTTGGTTTAGAAGCAAAAAAGGGATGAGTTTCATTGAAGTGCTTCCAAGCCTCAGAGTCAGATGGATGACGCATTACGCCTTCTTCTTGGATATGCTCATGATGCCACCTCATGTCTTTAGCTGTAGCACGAAAAGCATATAATCTCTGCAATCTATGAATAAGGGGAAAATAATATATATTTTTTGTAAGGAGCCAATTTTCTCTTATGAGAACCAACACGACATTTATACCTCTCGTGGCCACAAAACTTACATCCTGGATTGCAACAATCAATCTTTTCAATAGGTAAACCTAAGCTATGCGCTAGCTTCTTGATTTGATAATAACTATCAAGAACTTGATTTTCTTCAGGTAAAGCCTCTTTTAATAATTGCATCACTTGATCATAACCCCTTTGTGACAAGGTATTCTCCCTTTTAATATTTAACATCCTCGAAACTAATATTAGTTGCAGGGGAAGGCCAAGACTTATTAAAAAAGACATAGATTTAAGAAACTCAATTGTTATTCTTTATGAGTTTTCAAAACCCTTTAGTGAAATTTCAGATTTTGAAAAATAGTATATGCAATACAAATTAGAGATTATGGGGACTTAGAAATCAAGAAATAGATAGAGAAATAAAGAAATAGATAGAGAAATCAAAAATCTTACCAATGGAGGTTCAAAGTTTTCTCTGAAGATGAACCCTTGACACTTTCAGATGCTTCAGCAGATCTAGCTAGATATACTTCAGATTAACCCTCTAATGATCTTAGAAATCAAAAAATAAATAGAGAAATCACAAGGTTTTGATCTTCAAGAAACCCTTAAAACATTGTTGTTCATTCTCTTTGTTCTCTGGAAAAAAGTGTTCTATGTATTGATCGTTTTGTGAATAAAAAACCTTTCGCGGGTGTGTATTAAGTGGTGGGAAATAGAATTTTTGGGATACAAATTTCTTGTGGGAGAATAAAAGTTTCGCAAGTATTTGTGCCCTGAAACAAAATTTATGTTTATTAAAAGTGTTCAATATTCAAATCTAATCCTAAACTTGATGTGAAATTACAAGTTGGAATTTAAATTTTCAACTTGTATAAATAGCCACTCCAACTTGTCAATTCCTGAATAAGTAGACACAAGGTTCAAGCTGCCTAAACGCGTGAGGTACAATTGCGTTGACGTATTTTTTCCGTCCAATGTTGCGATGCCACATCCGTCCACGCAAGCACAACCTGTACATGTCACACCCCTATTTTACACATGGCATTCCTAAAAAAATTAAAATAATAAAATAATTTTTACAAAAAAATTACAAAATTTTTTAAACAATTTAAATTTTTTACATAAATTAAAAAAAATACAAAAAAATTAAAAAATAAATTTTTTTACATAAATTACAAAAAAATACAAAAAAAATTAAAAAATTTAAAATTGTTTACATAAATTGGAGTGCCTACTGGGTATTGTTCCGTCGTTAAAAAATATACCAAAAAAATTTAAAAATTTAAAATTCGTGGTTACTTTTAATAAGGCACAATATCCAAAATTTTTGTAATTTATGAAAAAAAATTAATTTTTTTATAATCTTTTGTAATTTATGTAAAAAAAAATTGTAATTTTTTTGTAAAAATTATTTTATTTTTCATTTTTTTAGGAATGCCACATGTAAAATAGGGGTGTGATGTGTACAGCTTTTGCTTGCGTGGATGAACATGGCGTCGCAGCATTGGACGGAAAAACACGTCAACGAGATTGTTCTACATGCGCTAAGTCAGCGACGATGCAGTGTCTACTTGTTCAGGATTTGGCAAGTTGGAGTGTCTATTTGTGCAAGTTGAAAGTTTGAGTTTCAACTTGCAATTTCGCGCCAAGTTTAGGGTCAAATTTGGGTATTGTACCTTAAAAATATATATTAAGAAATAATAAAATTAATTCAACAAAGTATTTGTCGGTAAAATCTGTGGCTATGTTTAAAAAAATTATATTGTCGGTCTAGTGTCACTAATTTTGTAGGCATATAAAGTTGAGGGTGTTGATGTGCTATCAAAATACAACATATTTCATACCTAAAACTTGAGATTTTATGTTTTCTCAATATGACATTTATGGTTTTTATGGTTTTTTGTGTTTGTTTTTATAGGAAATGTAGGCTGGCACGACTTTGGGAGAAGTTGCAGGTTTTGCTGTTTTTTTTGAAGACATATGAGACACTCTACGAGTTGTAGCTTAGTTTATAATTCATAGGGGTGGACTCGTGGAGATTTTCCACGTTGAAGCAAACACTGAAGTTCAGCTACACGAAACCCCATTATGAGTCGGAGATCATTCTACGAGTCGAATTGGATGGTTTTGTAGAAATTTCTAATGTTCTCTAGTATTGGACCATGTGCTGCAGATATAGACTATGAGAGGACAATATGAGTCATAGATAAGACTACAGATCGTGAAGAAGTTTCATAGCAGTGAAGTCCAAGTTCCAAGAGTTGAACATGAAAGTCCAATTACGACTCATGACCCTAGCTACAAGTCATAACTGCAAGTCATAGGGTGCACCAACTAGTTTTTCTAATTATTTTAGGGACTTGTTTGTAAATATTATAAATAGTAATATTAGGTCATTAAGCACAGTTTTGATAGTTGTTCATAGATTACAACAGAGGCTAGAGTAGAGAGCAACAAATTAGAGAATTTTTAGAGTTTTAGTTTTGGAAACTAAATTTTGAAGAAGAGATTCACTTTTGGATTCGAGTCATCTTTCAATCTTGTGATTCTCAATACAATTCGGGTTTTCTTGTTCTTCAATATTCTTTGATAAGTGATTAAACATGTCTTCTCTATTCCTTATTTCTTTATTTGCCCAAGATATGAGTAGCTAAAGCCACAACTTAGGGTTGTGGGAACCAGGAGAATCTAACTTAGAAAAACTGGATTATTATTAGTTTTTTGATAAGGAACAGACCTATGCCAAAGGGTCTGTACCCCTTTGGAAGGATAGGGGTTGAGCCGCACACTCCCAAGCCTTATTACAAATGCCAAAAAGGAAATATGTATAAGGAGGATGGCATGGACCATACCTCCGGTCCTGGGTTTGTTCATAAACAAGTCGTCCTACTAACGACAACTTACTCATCCCCAATACTATGAGAAGCAAACAAAGAACACCTCTGAGATGACTCCTCTCATTACAATGTCTAAGAAAGCATGAAATTAGGGGGACTCTCCCTTTACAAAGAAAGAAAGAAAGAATGAAACATAAAAATAATGCTAAGCACACACTAAGCAGCCACTAGACTCAAGGTGGATGTTTGTTCTTCCTTAATCTTCTTCTTTTATAATTGATCATGCCCATTTTGTCCGTCACATAAGCACCTTTGACCCTTGAAGGAAGCTGATGATGTGTATAACAATGTTGAATAATGTCTGATCTGTGACTCCATTTTGAGAGCATATCTATTGTACTATTTGCCTCTCTATAAGTGAGAACCAGTGTTAAACTTCTACACTGCGCAACAACCTCTTTTAACTAACTCATAAATTGAAATAATGACCCTGGGACCTCCTTGCTTTTATTCACCTAAGTAATAAGAAATTGAGAGTCGGCTTCTAAAATAATGTTCTGATAACCATGATTAACATACCATTGTAACCCATATGAAGCCGCATGAATTTCAGCCTGATTATTGGTGCCTATACCCTATGGTATGCAAAAGAAAACACCATTTCTCCATGATAATCTCTAAGTGTTCCCCCACCTCCAATGCTGCCTAGATTTCTTAGTGCACTATTATCTGTACTAAGCTTTAAATAAGCACCTACGATAGGTTTCCAGGCCACAAAAATGATCCTCACTCCATGAATATATTCATCCACTTGTTTGATCAGCTCATTCCAATTACCAGGCCAAATCATATAAGGAAAAGCTATAATCAGCAATTGAACAATGTTTCTAGTGATCTGAAACTTAACTCTTGCAAAACTAGATATTTTGCTGAAAATCTATTTTTCCAAAGATTCAAAAACACCAAAATAGGAATAGCCTGAAACAATAGTTTTTGGACTTCATTTTTTAGCTTCCTGTTGCACCAGTAATTCAACAATGTTGATACGACCCCCAAAATGGCCCAAAAATATGCCTCGAAAGTGCCCAGAATTGTAATTTTCATATATATCTCAAAATCCACGCTTGATATCAAAAATCCAACATCATATTCTTGTTTAGGGGGTCAAAATAGGGGGTAAGGGGTCTAACTCCGATGTTAGAGCAACCGTATCACAATTCAAAATTCCCCAAAAAGCAAATTCCAGAGATCTTTCTGTGCCCCTGGCATGACGCGACAAGGGCGCACACTAGTGTAAATATTTGGTCAGTTTTTGACTTCGGTCCAAGACTTTTAAGTCTTGGGCCCTAAGTGTTCCCAAACGTGAAAATGCCTATACTGAAACATTTTTCACCCTTATATCATTCTATATATTCTCCAATACTCATTCAAACACTTAGCCAATATTTTACTCCAAAAATCAAGTCTCAAAACCCTCTCCAGATCTAAGGTCCACTCTCCAATCTTTATAAAATTTATCACCAAAGCTAAGGTATATGGGTTTATTTCATGGTTCCTTTCACCCATGATACCCAAGCTTCCTTTTACACTAATTTGCTTGATTTAAGTTGATTTACAATTGAGTCTATCTTATTATGAAAATCACTACACAATATGTTGAAGCTCATGAAATTGTGAATGTTTTGCTATGTTTTGAGTTATGAAATCACGGTCTATTGTAAGATTTGGTGAAAGGTTTTGATGTAAATTGCTTGAGGTTGTTACCAAGTATCTCTATTGAAGGTTTTACATTGAATTTTCTAGCATGATTTCACTCTTGAATTGCATAGTTTTACACTAGCACTACATACCCTCTAAGTGTATGATAAAATGTCTAGTTATGGTTTCCTGAGGAATTGAAGGTCCAATGCATGTATTATGGGTTAAATGACTATATGATGATGGTATGATAGTGATATGATGAAACAATGATGAAATGAATGCATGTATATGGTGCTCTCTATGTAGTGTTGGAATGTGACCATGCCCTACCCGAGGGTTGTGCGCTGGGTAACCTTGTTGGGGGTTTGTACCCATCAATCTATGGGGGGTTTGTATCCCAGTACCAATAGTGGTAGGCTGCAAGAATCCACCAACCTTGTTGGGGGTTTGTACCCATCAACCTGTCTGGGGAATTGTACTTCGGCACCATGGGTGGTAGGGTGCGATGATCCACCAACCTATTGACGGGGTTTGTACCTCAATCACCAAGGGTGGTAGGGTGTGATGATCCACCAATAGTTGATGGTCTGGTCTTACACATATGTTATATTCTATGTAAGCACATTTTACTTAAGCATTTATCATACATGTCATATTGCTACTATGCTATCTATTGCTTGTCTCTATGACATTTTGATTAAGATGCCTTTCTATTGTTGCACTGCATCATGCATACTTAGTACATTCAAACATACTAACACATACTCTATGCCTAGATGGAATCACCACGTAGGAACCGGTGCACCGCTTGATCATCCTCCCTCCTTCACGTGGCTAGTATGACTTATACCAACCTTGTTGGTAAGTCCTCCATTCCGATGACATTACTTATTATCTCTTACTATATGTTAAGACTTTCTCTCTTTGACTTATGTATTGACTATGACGGTGAGCCCAGTTGCTTTGTCTTGGTCCCTGCTCTTATCTATGTAGTAGAGGTATTATTGGACATGCTATGTTTCTATAGTACGAGCTTTGACTCTCGACTCTTGTTGTTCATGATATGGAAGTGTTCCCATAGCCCCAGTTGTCCCAATTTACTATCTTTTGTTGTATTCTATTGCTTCCACGACCAAGGATGTGTAGTCATATGCTATGAAGCTTGTTTGGGGTTCCTTCGGGTTCCCCATTCGCCGGTCACACTAGGCCCTAGTCTTGGGTAGTGACTAAGGTGTATCAGAGCACTAGGTTGTTAGATCCTCGGAGTGCAACACACCACATTGATTAGAATATTATTCATGGTTATGTTGTGCACCACAACTATGAGTAGGGGTCTTGAAATGTTCTAGGAAATATTTTCCTTCTTCATGTTCTAAGTCATGCTATAGAGTTGTAGTAAGCTTTTCCCCTAATGATTGTTCTTTGCTATGCTAGATGATGCCTAATACGAAGAGAAGATGATCCTGCACGCCCTTCGAGTAACTGGCTAATGGAGAGCTTAGGGATGCTCTCACCTTGATTGGACAAGTGGTGGCTAATCAAGCCAAACAAGTGGCCCAAGCGCCTCATGCTCCTACACCAGCCTCTCGGGTAAGAAACTTCAGGAGAATGAATCCCTTGGAATTCCATGGGTCAAAGGTGAGTGAGGACCCCTAAGAGTTCATTGATGAGGTCTACAAAATTTTGTCCGTCATGGGTATGAGGCTGGATAATAAGGCGGAGTTGGAAACCTACCAACTCAAGGGGATAGCACAAATATGGTACAATGAATGGAAGGTGGAAAAGGGATTCAACTATGTGGTACTTTGAGAGGAGTTTAAGGTGACCTTTCTTAATCAGTTCTTCCCCCTTAAACTTAGGGAAGCTAAGTTGGTGGAATTTATAAATTTGAGACAAGGGTCTATGAGTGTGAGGGAGTATGTCCTCAAGTTTACCCAACTTTTAAAATATGCTCCACCTTCTATGGCCGACTAAAGATCTAGGATGAACAAATTTGTGATGGGGTGTGTCTGAATTGGTTAGTGAAGAGTGTCGATCTACCATGATGATTAGTGACATGGATTTGTCACATGTTATGACCTTTGCCAAGCAAATGGAAGGGGAGAAGTTAAGGAAGAGGAGGGGTCATGAAGCCAAAAGGGCCTGTTTCGAGAGTAAGTTCCAAAAGGGTGTCCGACTCCACCAAGGCCTAGGGTCCTCTCATGCTTCTAAAAGGGGATTTTCCAATGACTTCTTAAGGCTCCAAAGTGTTGGTGTTGTGGTTCCTAATGAGGTGTGTCCTAGGTGTGGTAAGAGGCATAGGGGCCCATGTTTGAGAGATACTAATACATGCTTTGGTTGAGAGGAATTGGATCACAAAAAGGTAGATTGCCCCCGATATTGCAACAAGGGTAAAGAGGTTTGTACACATGGTGCTAATGCACTTCCTTTAGGGAGAGGTGGCCAACAAGATGGTGCCCCAGGGCACAATTGATTTTATGCTTTGCATGGGAGGCAGGGGTTGATGAATTCCCCAATGTCATCACCGGTATGTTGAAAATCTTTGACTTTGATGTGTATGCATTGATTGATCCGGGTGCCATTCTTTCTCTTATTAGTCCCTTTTTTGCCCAAAAGTTCTATGTTGACCCCGAGTTGTTGTATGAGACGTATGAGGTGTCCACTCCTATTGAGGCATCACTACTGCCATAAAAGTTTATAGAAGTTGTCTTATTCGCATTTTGCATAAAATCTTGCCTTGTGATCTTGTTGAGTTAGACATGGTTGATTTTGATATTATTCTTAGGATGGATTGGTTACATACATACTATGCTTCTATTGATTGTAGAACCTGAGGGTCAAATTTCAATTTCTAAATAAACCCATCCTTGAGTGGGAAAGTCAGGATGTGGTGATCAAGAGTAGATCTATGCCTTGTATTAAAGCCCGTAAGTTGATCTCTAAAGGGTGTCTTTACCATCTTGTGAGAGTTAGGGATGTAGAGTCTAAAGTCCTTCCTATAGAGTCGGTTCTAATTGTAAATGAGTTTCTTGATGTCTTCCCAAATGACCTTCCCGATATTCCTTCAGAAAGGGAAATAGACTTTTGCATAGACCTCCTCCCTGATACTCAACCCAGTTCTATTCCCCCTTCTCGTATGGCCCCGGTGGAGTTGAAGGAATTGAAGGAACAATTGGGGGACTTGTTGGAGAAGGGATTTATTAGGTCTAGCCAATCACCTTGGGGTGCCCCAGTGTTGTTTGTGAAAAAGAAGGATGGGTCCCTTAGGATGTGTATTGACTATCGGCAACTCAATAGGGTCACCATCAAGAATAGGTGTTCTCTTCCAAGGATTGATGATTAGTTTGACAAATTGCAAGGGCCTAGCCATTTCTCTAAGATTGATCTTCGATTCGGGTATCATCTAGTGAAAGTGAGGGAATGTGACATTCCCAAGATAACCTTCCGAACTAGGAATGGGCACTATGAATTTGTGGTGATGTCTTTTGGGTCGACCAAAGCACCAACTATCTTTTTGGACCTAATGAATAGGGTCTTTAAACCCTACCTTGATTCCTTTGTTGTGGTCTTCAATGATGATATTTTAATCTATTCTCATAGTGAGGAGGAGTATGTGACTCATTTGAAGGTAGTGTTACAAAGATTGAGGAAGGAGAAATTGTATGCTAAATATGAAAAGTGTGATTATTGGTTTAGAGAGGTTGCCTTCCTAGGACATGTGGTGTCCGAGGATGGTATTAAGGTGGATCCAAAGAAGACCGATATGATTAGAAATTGGCCCAAACAATTGACTCTTTCGGACATTAGGAGTTTCTTGGGTTTAGCGGGCTATTATCGAAAGTTTGTGAATGGGTTCTCTCGGATGGAGCCAAAGATTGACTATTTTTTGGCCTTGGAGTATGATGGAATAAAGCAAATGGCTCTTTAAACTATCTGCGCTTTTTTCATTTGTGAAGTAGCAGTTAGTCAATGCAACTTTCGACGCTCCTCA
>JAOTQR010043840.1:0-15122 GCA_025774065.1 Solanum ossicruentum
AGATCTCCCCAGTAGAGTACGGAACATTCAGCTGCAGTTACCGAGCTCCAGGTTGCTTCGGAGCTTTGTGTGTGTTTGGAATTTTTCTGTTTGCATTATCCAGTTAATTCAGGCGGGGACTGTCCCGAACATATGCAGATACTTTCCCTCCTTAGTTGCTTTGTAGACAGTGTAAACTAATGTGTGGTCATGTCTCGTATTTTAGACATCGTGGCCCCAACAGCCTAGCTATATAAATCTCCTTTTAACTTGTGAAAAACCATTTATCTCCTTAGAAGCATGCCAAACATAGATATTATTTATAATATGTATGTAAAATGTATAGATATAGATTGGTTCCCCCGAGCCTTATCGGCAACGGGTGCCAGTCCGCCCTAATCGGACTTTGGGGCGTGGCACCCTCTTGGTCTCATTACCCCTTCTTTTTCTCAACTTTTCGCCCTCCAGTTGTTCGGCATACGTCATAAGGCGGGACAAGTCCATATCACCAATCAACATGGCGTCATGACACTCCTCATTTACCATGTCTGACACACACATCACAATTTTGTTCATCCTAGACCTTGGCTCGGCCACCATTTATGGAGCATATTTAGGGAGTTGGTTGAAGTTGAGGGCATACTCCCTCACTATCATAGACTCTTGCTTCAAATTCATGAACTTAATCATTTTGGCCTCCCTTAGCTTAAGAGGGACGAACCGATTGAGAAATGCCGCCTTAAACTTCTCATAAAGGATCGCATTGTTGTTCCCCTTCTCCTCCTTCCATTGAGTAAACCATATATGGGCCACCTCTTTGAGTTGGTAGATTGCCAACTCTACTTTGTCCTCCGATCTAACACCCATGATAGACAACACTTTGTACACCTCATCAATGAATTCTTGAGGGTCCTCATCCACTTTAAACCCATGAAACTTCAATGGATTCATCCTCATGAAATCCCTTGCCCTTGATGCCAGAGTAGGAGCATGTGGGGCTTGGGCCCCTTGGTTGATTTGATTAGTCATAGCTTGAGCTAGCATGGTGATAGCATCCCAGAACTCTTCATGAGCTAGTTGTTCTTCAGGTGTATGTGTTCTTCTTTCTCTTGAGATAGGCATGATCTGGTATAGAAAAGTACATTCATTAGGGGAAAGACTTACCTTAACTTCTATAGCACGACATGAATCAAGAAGAAGGGAAATATTTCCTTATCCGCCTCATATCCTCTTACTCATAGTTATGGTGCACTTTACAATCATAAATAAGACTCTAATTGATGCGGTGTGTTGGATACCGTGGACCATTAACAACCTAGTGCTTTGATACTATGTTTGTCATGGCCCATGCCTAGGGCCTAGACGTAACACGGGAATGGGGACCCAAAGGGACCCCAAACAAGCCTCTTAGCATATCATTTACACATCCTTGATTGCGGAAGCAATTAAACAACAATAAGAGAATATAAATAAGGATAAAGGGATTAAGGAAAGTCATTCATTGCGTAAATCATCAAAGGAGGCAAAGCGCAAAGCATAAATACATAACTTGTCCAATAGCACCTCTAAAATAGATTGTGCAGGGTCCAAGGCAACGTTTTGGAATCACCTTCATAGTCACAACTATATAAACAAAGAAAAGAGTTTTTGCATAACATAGGATCGATAGCTATTGTCCTTGGGGTTGAGGACTCACCAAGCTTTCTTCAAGAGATAGTACTAGCCACATGGAGAAGGAGGATGATCAAGTGGAGCTCTGGTGCCTACATGGTAACATCATGTAGGCCTATCGTATGAGTTAGTACATTTGAATGCACTAAGTATGTAGGATGCAATGCCACAAAAGATAAGAAACATAGTCAAAATGCATAATTAGGCAATGGATGAGCATATAATAATATGACATGCATAAATGATTCTTGAAGTAGACATGCTTATATATAACCTATTACATATGTAGTAAGAGACCATCATTATAGAATACAAGGCCTACCATACCTTTGGAAAGGCAATTGAGGTATCAACCCATCAATTGTTGATGGTAGTCTCACCCTACCATCCATCGTGATTGAGGTATCAAATCCTCAATTGGTTGATAGTTGTCACACCCTACCACCCATGGTAATTGAGGTATCAATCCCTCAATTGGTTGATGGTTTTCACATCCTACCATCCATGGTTATTGAGGTATCAACCCCTCAATTGGTTGATGGTTGTCACACCTTACCATCCATGGTGATTGAGGCATAGCACCCCCTCAACAAGGTGTGGTCACTCGCAACACTATAGATACTTTTCATGAAATTAACACACATATACCTTCCTTTCATCATCATATAGTAATTCAAATCATAGAATATGCAATATATCATCAACAGCTTAAGAACCCTAAACCGGACACTTTATCAAACATTTGGCGGGTGTGTAATGCTAGTTCAAAATCAAGCAATTCAAGAGTGAAATCATGCGAGAAAACTTAATGTAAACCAACCCACCAACACTTGGTAACACCCTCATGCAAGATACATTAAAACCCTTCATCAAATCTCATCATAGAATATAGATTCATAGCTTAGAACATGCTTAAATAGTTCATATTTCATGAAAGCCCCAACATAGTTTATAATCAAATTCATAGTAAGAATACCCATAAGTAAATCTACTTGAAAGCATGTAATTTGCATAAAAAGGAAGGTTAGCACCATGGGTGAAAGGACCCAATGGTCAAAACCCTCATACCTCAACTTTGGAGATTCCCTTGATGAAGGTTGGAATGAGGACTTAAAGCTTGAATGAAATCCTTAGATACGAAATGAGTTTGGAACACTTGAAGTTGAGTGAAATATTTGTTTAAGTGTTTGAGAGGGTTTTGGGGAATGTATTGAATGATATGAGGTTGAGAAATGACTAAGTATAGGTGTTTTTACTCATAGGATGGCTTAGGCCCAAGACCCAAAGGCCTTTGACCGAAACAACAAAACTGGTAAAAGAAATATATAGGTCTGCGCCCTAGTTGTGTCATGCCAGGGCCGCTGATCGATTCCGTTTTTCATAATTTTTGGGTAATGAAATTTTGATACGGTTGTTCTAAAATAGGGGTTAGACCCATTCCCCACTCAATTTTTCTCCCTGATCACGAATATGATGTTGTATTTTTGATATCTCGCACAAATTTTGAGATATATAGAAATTACGATTATGGGCATTTCCGAGGCATATTTTCAAGCATCTTCTGGGGTGTTTCAGTCACAAAATAAGCCTCAAAGTATCCATATTCACATCATCAATTCAGAAGCATTTACTGATGTAATAAACATAGTTTTAAGGGACGAGAAAGTAGGACTCACCCTATAGGGATGTTATAGGACTAGGGATTAACATGATCCACATAACACATAATAACTAAAGAGCAGGTAAATATTACTCACTCTATGGGGATAGAATTGAACTTAGGACTTTCCACATCATATAATAAACAAACATCGTAATATCCATATTCAATAGATAAATATAACCATAATCTCCAAATAGCAAAACATAGCATATATCTATACAAGAGTGTACATGATGTCCAACAATGCCTTTAAGTTATAGAATAGGACAAGGGCCAAGACATGCCCCGGACTCACCCTCAAAGTAAATAAAACATAAGTAAAAGCAACATAATAGGTAGATGGATGATGGCTTGTCCTGGAATGATAGGACTCACCATAACACTTTTACAATTCGAATTAGCTGTCAAAAAGTGGATGGATATAGTCTCTGGTCCCTTCATGGTTAGATCATGTAGGCAAAAAGTATGTGTTAGTACGTTTGAATGTACTAAATATGTTGGCATGCAATGCATTTGAACTCATTAAACCTGCATTCAATGTTAGATGAAAAGGGCACATATATATAGAAAGAAGTATATAAACAAAGACGATTAATATATTAATATTCCATGAAATCTATGATGCATGCAATGGAAAAATATTTCAACAAAGAGAGGATGAGACCTCAACCGACATATAAGACGAAGTCAGCTATTACTTGAAATTTTGATGTCTTTCCAACACCAAATAAGAGGTGATTTACTTGTCAAAGGTAGACCATACTTCTCCTTAAGGGCACCTCCATTTCAGATAGGATTTACACATCATATCATATCAAAGTTGTAATTGTACCTTATGGGCAACCCCAATTTGATAATAGGCTACCATAAACATATACTTGTGGGACTAGGGTACTGGACCCTTGGAGATAGCCTCCCTCCCACAAGTTCGATCAGTGCTAACTCATCACCTCACAAGAATACGTATACATATATGTGCTTTCAAAAGAGGCACAAGTCATTTCAAATAATTTCAACGCATGCTTGGGCTATAAGCCAAACATTTTTCATAATCATTCATACTTGGACTAAAGAGCCAAATCATGCTTCAAATTGAACCTTCATGCATACGAATAGCTCATTCACATATATCAAAGTGGTGTAGACACATGGAGTTTCTCAAATAGTCATATCATGGATATTTATGTGATCACATTCTTGTCATAACCATACTTTTGATCAAAATCATATTCATAAACATAATTGGGCTAAACTCACTTCATAATCTTCATAAAACCAATGCCCATACAAATGTCATGAATGATGTGAGAATAACATAGGCAATAGAGATTCAAACTTAAATCAACTATACAATATGTAATTTAAGTAAATCTATATTTAAATCATAATTTAGATTACTCATGCTTAGATCAAACTTTAAATGGACAATGCACATTCAAATCTTCATAATATTCATGCACTTCAACATATTAGGGCTTAAATCACCTTAAAAACAACAATTAAACATAGATCATATCTCAATTGAATCAAGTAAACAATAATCTAAAAGCCCAAGTTTAAAGTAAGCTCAATTTCATGAAATCAAAGAGTAAAAAAGTTTGGGGTCTTAATGGTTGAAAGGGATCATGAATCAATCTTATATACCTTAGACCTCCAATAAGAAATAAGAAGAATTTGATTGAAGAAGATGACCCTTCCTCAAGCTCCAAGCTAATCCTTCAAAGACATATTTGAGAGGAGTTCTTTTGATGAGATCTTGAATATTCTAAGTATATGAATTGAATATGAATGAGAATAGAATAGTATAGGTCTTTTGAGAGATTTAGGATAGGTTAGAAAGTCATAAATGACCCTTAGGAATAGCCAAAATTACAAGAAAATCATTAATGAAATGAGTATTAAAAAGTTGCCTGGGTCCCATAAGGGAGCCTCACGGATCATGTAGGTGTCACATGGACCATTTCGCAGTCCGCATGACTTCACTTAGAAAAAGTTATTCACTAACAATGTTTTGAGATGTTGATTCCGTACTTAGAATCTTTTCACACCAACACCCTTACGGGCCACCACACGGACCGTATGGTGTTACATGACCCATGAAGGGGTTCATGTGTGAAGTGCCTTAGCCAAAATGTGACTTTCAAGGCCAAAGCTCCTCTCACGAGCCACCACACGACTAGTGAAGTGCTACACGAGTCGTGTCGTGCTTAGTGAGGAATGCCTTGGTCTTGAACTCTAACTTTAAGCCAAGTACTCTACACATAAGGCCAAGGGCCACCTCAACTCTCCTTCACACGACCAGTAAAGCTTCACACGACATGTGGAGGTGCCCTTGTGGTGTCACCTTGGTCAAAAACTATCTGGAACCAAATCCCATGCACCATTAAGGCCTAACAAAGTCTGAGTCTTTACATCATATCCCCTATGGAAATATTTGTCCCAGAATGTGCTATAACAAGGCATGAAATCCTTGACTTGAACATGAAACCTACAAACACAAAGACACAATGCATATTTCATCACTTGAAAATCATAAAGTCATTAAAACTCATATCAAAACATCTTTAAATTATTTTTGTGCACATGTATGCTTGTCATGTCATCAAACACGAGTGAAAGAATTAGGACCATCTAAAATCAGAAGAATCTAATACCTTAGGCTTGAGTAGATTGGAAAAGATTAGAGATATCATTTCATTATGTCCAACTTCGCCTACCATGTATCACTCTCTACATGTTGATTTCTCTAAAGCACCTTAACCGAAGCCATATCCTTTTTGTGAAGCCGCTTCACTTGCCTATCCAAGATCTCAACTGGGGCTTCCTCATAAGACAAGTTCTCTTCAACCTCAACACCTTCCAAAGGCACAATTGCACTAGGATCACCAATCAATTCCCTCAACATGGACACATGGAACACTGGGTCGATGGAACTCAAACCCAAAGGCCAATTCAATCTATAGGCATATTCCCAATTCGCTTAAAATTTCATAAGGACCTATGTATCGGGGACTTAATTTCCCTTCTTACCAAATTGCATTACACCCTTCATGGGTGAGAACTTCACATGCACCCAATCACAAAATATTAAACTCAAGGTCCCTCTTCCTAACATCTGAATAAGACTTTTGGTGACTTTGACCCGTTTTCAACCTCTCCCTAATCAGCTTCACCTTCTCTATAGCCTCCAACACTAAATTTGGGCCAATTAAAACCATCTCACCCAACTCAAACCACCCCACCGGAGATCTACATTTTCTACTATACAACCTTAAATGGTGTCATACCAATGCTAGCATAAAAGTTATTGTTTTAAGAAAACTCGATAAGTAGCAGATGATCATCCCAATTACCCTTAAATTCCAACAGACATGCCCTGAACATGTCCTCTAAAGCTTGAATTGTCTTTTCGGCTTGTCCATCGATTTGATGATGAAAAGCGTACTATACTTCACCCTAGTACCAAGTCCTCTTTGGAATGATTTCCAAAAGAGAGAAGTTAATTGGGTGTCATGATCCGATATGATAGACCTAGGCACACCATATACCAGCTCTTGTATGTATAATCTTGCATAATCTTCAGCATTGAAAGTAGTTTTGACCGGTAGGAAATGAGCTAATTTAGTTATCCTAGCCATAATAACCCAAATTGAATCAAACGGCTTTCAGGATTAAGATAAACTAACCACAAAATCCATGTTCATATTTTCCCACTTCTAAATGGAAAACTCAATATCTTGGGCCAAACCATCAGGCCTTTGATGATCTACCTTCACTTGTTAACAATTAGGGAATTTGGATATAAACTTGGCTATATCTCTCTTCAAACCGTGCTACCAATACACCTCCCTCAAATCTTGATACATTTTGGTAGATCCCAGATGAGTTGAATAATGAGAGTTATGGGCTTCACTCATAATCACCTCCCTAAGACCATTAACATCAGAAACACAGAATTGATCTTGATATCGAAGCCTACCACCTCCCTCTTAGGAGAATACTTCTATTTGGAAACTAACTTCTTCAACTCAACCAATGATAAATTTTAAATCTTGTTTAGCCTTGACATCAAAAATCACGAAAGATTCAGCCCCATTCTGCACGTTAGTTCCACCATCATTAGAGTCAACCAATCTAAGACCCAACCTAGCCAAATAGTGAACATCTTTTACTAACTCCTTTTCTTTATCAATATGAGACATACTTCTAATAGAAAGTTTACTAAAAGCGTCGGCTACAACATTGCCTTGCCGAGATAATATTTAACACTCATGTCATAGTCCTTAAGCAGTTCCAACCCATCAAGTTAAGATCCCTTTGGGTGAACACATGAAACACCCCCAAAAAGTGCTCGAAAATATGCCTCAGAAATATCCGTAATATAATTTTCACATATCTCAAAATCCGTGTGTGATATCAAAAACGGACTTCATGTTCATGATAAGGGGGCAAAATTGAGTGGGAAATGGGTATTACCCAGATTTTTAGAGTAACCGTAGTAAAAATTTATTTCCCAAAAATTTCAATTTCCAAAAGCAATGCACATTGGGTCATTTTTCTTATTTTGCCTAAGGCCTTGGAGTCTTGGGCGTATTTTGCCTGAGATATATAGAAATTACGATTATTTTTCTTATCAAAAATGGTGTATTTTGTTGCTAATTTTTCTTATTTTGCCTAAGGCCTTGGAGTCTTGGGCGTAACCCTTTCTATGCAAAAAGACCTATACGTAGTTATTTTTCAACCTCATATTATTCAATACATTCCCCAAACCCTCTATAACACTTAGCCAAATATTTCACCCGAATTTAATTGACTCAAACGCATTCTGGATCTCAAGAAATTCATTCAAGCTTCAAGTTTTCATTCAAATCTTCTTCGAGAAAATCCCTAAATTTGAGGTATGTGGGTTTCAACCATTGGGTCCTTTCATCCATGGTGCTCAACCTTCCTTTTTATGTAAATTGCATGTTTCTAAGTTGATACACTTATGGTTGTTATACATTATGAACTTGATTATATACTATGTTGGGGTTTCATAAAATGTAACTGTTTTGGCATGTTTTGAGCTATGATTCTATGATCTATTATGAGATTTGATGAGAGGATTTAATGTATCTTACATAAGGGTATTACCAAGTGTTGGTGGGTTGATTTATATTAAGTTTTTCCATATGATTTCACTCTTGAATTGCATGATTTTGAACTAGCATTACACACCCGCTAAGTGTTTGATAAAATGTCCGGTTAAGGGTTCTCGAGTTATTGAAGGTCTACTGCATGGCTTATGAGTTAAGTGAGTTTATGATGATGAAAGGGATGTATATATGTGTTGATTTCTTGAAAAGTATCTATAGTGTTCCAAGTTGACCACACCTTGTTGAGGGGGTGCTATGCCTCAATCACCTTACCGGGGGGTGCAAGGCTCGTACTACCATGTTGAGGGGTATATACCTTGACCACCTTATAGGGGGGTGCTAGGCCCATATTACCATGTTGAGGGGTACATACCTTGACCACCATGTCGGGGGGTGCTAGGCCCGTACTACCATGTTAAGGGGTATATACCTTGGCCACCTTGTCGGGGGGTGCTAGGCCCGTACTACCAATTGAGGGGTAGGTACCTTAATCACCTTCCAAGTGGGTGATATGCCTTGGATTCAAAGTATTAGTTGCTTGTTCTATGATGATGATCTCTTCCTACACACGTATTATATTCTATCTAAGCATGTTTTACTCCAAGCATTGAGCATACATACCACGCTTCTAATATACTATCTCTTGCCTATGTATATGTATTTTGACTATGTTGCCTATCTCTTGTTGCATTGCATCCTACATACAAATGTACCAATGCATACTCTATGCCTACATGATGTTACCATGTAGGAACCAGAGCTCCACTTGATCATCTTTCTCCTCTACGTGGCTAGTACTCTCTCTTGAAGCATGTTTGGTCCTCAACTCCGAGGATAATAGCTATTGAACTTATGTTTTGTAAAGACACTTTTCTTTGTTTAGATGTTTATGACTATGATGGTGAGCCCGGAAAGTGTCATGGCCCCCATGCAATTCCATGTTTAGAAGTGTTGTCGGATAAGTGATGTAATTTTGCTTGAGATTTGACTCTTTAATGATTTATGTTATTAAAGACTTCCCTTAGTCCCTTCTATCCTTATTTATACTCTTTTGTTGTTGGTTAATTGCCTCCGCGACCAAAGATATGTAAATGATATACTAAGAGCATGTTTGGGGTCCTTTTAGGTTCCCATTTGTCATGTCATATCTAGGCCCTAGGCTTAGGTCATGACAAACTTGGAATCAGGGCAAAGGTTGTTAATGGTCGTCGGCATCTAACACACCGCGTTGATTAGAGTCTTGTTCATGGTTATGAAGTGCACCACAACTATGAGCAAGAGGCTATGAGGTGTTTTAGGAAATGTTTCCCTTTTTGTTGGTCTATGTCGTGTTATAAAAGCTAAGATAAGGCTTTCCCTAATAAATGTTCCTTGCTATATTAGACCATGCCTATCCCAAGAAGAAGAAGAGCTCATACACCCGAAGAATAACCGGCTCATGAAGAGTTCCAGGATGTTATTGCCATGCTAGCTCAAGCCATGACTAATCAAATCAACCGAGGTGCCCAAGCCCCTCATGCTCCTACTCTGGCTTCTAGGGTGATAGACTTTATGAGAATCAACCAATCTGAGTTTCATGGGTCTAAAGTGGATGAGAACCCTCAAGAATATATTGATCAGGTTTACAAAGTGTTGTCTATTATGGGTGTTAGATCAGAGGAAAAAGTGGAGTTGGCAGCCTACCAACTCAAAGGGGTGCCCAAATATGGTTTACTCAATGGAAGGAGGAGAAGGGGAACGACAATGTGATCCTTTGTGAGGAGGTTAAGGTGGCATTTCTCAACTGGTTCTTCCCTCTTGAGCTAAGGGAGTCCAAAATGATGGAATTCATGAATTTAAAGTAAGGGTCTATGAGTGTAAGGGAGTATGCCCTCAAGTTCAACCAACTCTCAAAATATGCTCCACAATTAGCGCCGAGCCAAGGTCTTGGATGAATAAGTTTGTGATAGGTGTATCTAATTTGGTGAATGAGAAGTGTCATGTCGCCATGTTGATAAGTGATATGAATTTGTCCCACCTTATGACTTATACCAAACAATTGGAGGGGGAAAATTTTAGAAACAGAAGAGATAATGAGGCCAAGAGGGCCTGTTTTGAAGATAGATTCTGAGGTCCCAAGGGTGGCCGGTTTTATCAAGGCCAAGGGTATTCAAATGCTCCTAATAGAAGGTTTGCTAATGATAACCCAAGGGTCCAAGGTGGTGGAGGTATGATGCCTAATGCTATGTGTACAAGATTTGATAGAGACCATGATAGCCCATGTTTGAGGAACACTAATGGTTGTTATAGTTGTGGAGAAGTGGGTCACAAGAAGATTAATTGTCCTCATAATCAAAACAAGGGTAAAGATGGCATCCACAAGGCCAGGGTGCAAATGCGGGTCCTAGGGGGAAAGGAGGCCAACAAGGTAGTGCCCCAAGGCACAATCGGTTCTATTCTCTTCAAGGGAGATAAGGGGTAGATGAAGTTCCCGATGTCATCATCGGTATGTTAAAAGTCTTTTATTTTGATGAGTATGCACTGATATTCTCGGGTGCCACTCTTTCTTTTGTTACTCGTTTTATTGCCAAAAAGTTCCATCTTAAACTCGAGTTGTTGTGTGAGCCTTATGAGGTGTCTTCTCTCATTGGTGCACCTATTGTTGCTAGAAGGGTCTATAGAAATTGTCCCGTTTTTATTTTGCATAAAATGTTGCCTTGTGATTTTGAGTTGGATATGGTGGATTTTGATGTCATTCTTGAGATGGATTGGTTGCATGCATATTATGCCTCTATTGATTGTAGAACCCGTAGGGTCAAATTCCAATACCCTAATGAACTCATCCTTGAGTGGGAGAGTCTTGATGTAGTGCTCAAGAGTAGATTCATTTCTTGCATGAAAGCCCAAAAGTTGATCTCTAAGGGGTGTCTCTATCATCTTGTGAGGGTTAGGGATGTTGAGTCCAAAGTCCTTCCTATAGAGTTGGTTCCGGTGGTTAATGAATTCCTTGATGTCTTTCCTAATGAACTTTCTAGTGTTCCTCCTGAAAGAAAAATAGATTTTGGCATAGACCTCCTTCCCGATACTCAATCCATCTCTATTCCCCTTACTATATGGCCCCAGCGGAGTTAAACGAGTTGCAGGAGCAATTGAGGGATTTGTTGAAGAAGGATTTTATTAGGCCTAGCCAATCACCTTGGGGTGCACTGGTGTTGTTTGTGAAGATGGATGGTACTCTTAGAATTTGCATTGATTACCGGCAACTTAATAGAGTCACCACAAAGAATAAGTATTCTTTACAAAGGATTGATGATCTTTCTGACCAACTCCAAGGGGCTAGTCACTTCTCTAAGATTAATATTTAGTCTTGGTATCACCAAGTGAAAGTAAGGGAGTCTCACATGCCCAATACGACCTTCCAGACTAGGTATGGGCACTTTGGGTTTGTGTTTATGTCCTTCGGGTTGACTATACACCAGCTATCTTTATGGATCCTATGAATAGGGTCTTTAAACCTTACCTTGACTTATTTGTGGTGGTATTTATTAATGATATCTTGATCTATTCCCATACTGAGGAGGAGCATGCGCATCACTTGAGGGTGGTGTTGCAAATCTTGATGGAGAAAAGTTGTATGCAAGTATGAAAAATGTGAGTTTTGGTTGAAAGAGGTTGTCTTTCTAGGTGATGTGGTGTCGGGTGATAGTATTAAGGTAGATCTTAAGAAGACAGAGGTGATTAAAAATTGGCCTAGACCTTTGACTCCATCGGACATTAGAAGTTTCTTGTATTTGGCGAGTTACTACCGGAGGTTTGTTAGTAGTTTCTCTTCTATTGCTTATCCCATGACTAAGTTGACCCAAAAGAAGGCAAAATTTGTGTGGACCGATAAGTGTGAAAAGATTTTCCAAACATTGAAGGATAAGCTTGTCTTCACTCCTATATTATCTTTACCGGAAGGGTTGGAAGGATTTGTTGTGTATTGTAATGCCTCAAGAATTGGTTCGGGTAGTGTTTTGATGCAAAATGGTAAGGTGATAGTATATACATCTAGAGAACTTAAGGTGCATGAAAAGAATTATCAATCCAAGATTTTGAATGGCATTGTGGTATTTGCTTTGAATATTTGGTGTCACTACTTGTATGGGGTTCATGTTGATGTGTTCACCGATCATAACAGTCTCCAATATGTGTTCACCTAAAAAGATTTCAACTTGAGACAACGAAGGTAGTTAGAGCTCCTCAAAGATTATGATATGAGTGTGTATTATCACCCCCTATAAGGTTAATATTATGGTCGATCCTCTAATTAGGGTGTCTATGGGTTGTTGATCTCATGTTGATGATAGTGGCAAAGCAGTGGCTAGGGAGATCCATCAGTTGGCTGGATTGGGGGTGAGGTTGGAAGAGGTTGATAATGGTGGGGTTGTGGTTGTTGATGATTCTAAATCTTCATTGATTGAGGAGGTGAAGGCAAAGCAAGATCTTGACCCCACCTTGTTAGAGGTGAGAACTTGGTAAGAGATGGTAAGGTGGAGGTTTTCTCCCAAGGGGAGATAATGTCCTTAGGTACCAAGGTAGGTTGTGTGTGCCCAATATTGATGACTTGAAAGAAGATTTTAGATGAGGCTCATAATTTTTCCTATTCTATTCACCCCAATTCTACAAAGATGTATAGAGATTTGAGGGAAGTGTTTTAGTGGGGTGATATGAAGAGAGACATTGCTAAGTTTGTTTCTGGTTGTCATAATTGCCAACAACATATTGTTGAGCATCAAAGGTGTGGGTGGCATAGCCCAAGATATAGAGATTCCTACTTGGAAGTGTGAGGAAATTAACATGGATTTTGTGGTTAATTACCTAAGACTAGAAGACATTTTTATTCTATTTGGGTTGTGGTTGATAGAATGAAAACGTCAGCTCACTTCCTACCGATCAAAACTACTTATGGTGCCGAAGATTATCCCAAGTTGTACATTCATGAGTTGGTTAGATTGCATGGAGTGTCTTTATCTATCATTTCACATTGTGATTTTCAATTCACTTCTCACTTTTGGAGGTCCTTCCAAAGAGGTATTGGTACCAAGGTAAAGCTTAGTGCGGTCTTTTACCCTCAAATGGATGGACAAGCCGAAAGAACTATCGAAACTCTTGAGGATATGCTTAGAGCTTGTGTTTTGGAGTTTAAGGGTGTTGGGATGAACATCTTCCACTTATTGAGTTTGCTTACAATAATAGCTATCATTCAAGCATTAGTATTGCTCCTTTTAATGCACTCCATGGTAGACGTTGTAGGTCTCTGATTGGATGGTTTGAAGTGGGGGAGATGGCTTTGTTAGCTCCGAATTTGGTTATGGAGGCCATGGAGATGGTAAGGTTGATAAGAGAGATATTGAAAACAGCCTAAAGTAGACAAAAGTCCTATGCCGATGTGAGGAGAAGGGATCTTGAATTTAAGGTTGGTGATTAGGTCAATTTGAAGGTCTCACTCATGAAGGGTGTGGTCTCATAGAGTGTTGAGGAGGACTGTTATGGTGGCCTATGAGTTGGAGTTGCCCAATGATATGAATATGGTTCATCCGGTCTTCCATGTGTCTATGTTGAGGAAGTGTGTGGGTGACCCAAGTGCTTTTGTGCCTTTAGATGTTGTGGGTGTTATTGAAGACAATTTGGCTTATGAAGAAGTCTCGGTAGAAATGTTGGATAGACAAATGAAGAGGTTGAGGAACAAGGATATAGCTTCCGTTAAGGTACTTTGGAGGAACCAATAAGTTGAGAGTGCTACATGGGAAGCTGAGGCAGACATGCAAAAGCGATATCCCTATCTTTTCCATTCTACTCAAGCCTAAGGTACTAATTTAAGTTCCGTATGTGATTTTAAGTCTTAAGATTCATGCTTTATTTCATTTGCATGCATTCATGTTTATGTTGGCAAATTCATGGTGATTTTTGATAAGATTTTTTGAAATAATGTTTAA
The DNA here is from genome assembly GCA_025774065.1 of Solanum ossicruentum. NCBI lineage: Eukaryota > Viridiplantae > Streptophyta > Magnoliopsida > Solanales > Solanaceae > Solanum > Solanum ossicruentum. The sequence continues at coordinate 14,406 of JAOTQR010043840.1, forward strand.
GTGCATTGTTGCATTCATATGTTGGGCTGAAATCATCTTGATTAGTTCTCTTATATACATTTCTTTGACATTCGGGGACGAATGTTCCCAACCCCAAAAAGTGCCCAAAAATGTGTATCGGAAATGCCCATAATTTAATTTTCACATATCTCAAAATACGTGCGTGATATCAAAAATCCGACTTTATATTCATGATCAAGGGGCAAAATTGAGTGGGGAATGGGTATAACCCTGATTTTAGAGCAAGCATAGCAAAAATTTGTTTTTCCAAAAGTTTCAAATTTCAAAAGCAATGCGCATTGGCTCCGCGATATGAAGCAAACAATAGTTGCTACTTCTTCAAATCATGTAGAGATAATAACCATTCATGAAGTCAACTGGGAGTGTGTATGGTTGAAATTGATGACTCAACATATTTTATAATTATATGGTCTTTCTATAAAAATAAAGGTTCCAACAATATTATGTGAAGCTAATGTTGTTTGCATAGCTCAATTGAAGGGAGGATTTATCAAAGACCGAACAAATCATATTTCACCTAAGTTCTTCTTTACACATGATCTTCAACAAAATGGTTATATTGATATTTAGCAGATTCGTTCAAGTGATAATCTTGCATATTTATTCAGTGAGGCGTTGCCAACATCAACATTTAAGAAGTTAAAATATAAGATTGGAATGTATCGTCTCCAAGATATCAAAATAAAATTTTCATCT
>JAOTQR010043861.1:0-15118 GCA_025774065.1 Solanum ossicruentum
ATAAAGAGTACTTAATTTTCTTAATAGATTAAGTTTTTATATGCAAGAATTTATTAGTAGCATTAGTTTAAACTCAATAATTTATTAAACACACAAATATAGATAATAATATACAAGAATTTATTAGAATAATTCTCAAGAATTCTATCATAGGAGACTCATTAACCTAAACTTGATGTCAACTCAACTAAATGCAGAAATAAGGCACATGGATGAATCAATCCATGTTTTTGTTAGCCTTATATATTCTAAAGATGAAAAATTGACTTGATTCTCTAATCTTAGTCTTCCCCTTTTTCCTTAGCCCTAGTTCTCAAGTATTACAGTGTGAGTGAGAAGGAAAAAATAGGCTTGGGAACTGATATATGAGATCAATTCTGTCCTCAAAATGATGAGGGAAAATAAAAAACAGAATGTCCTTGTTAAAACTGAAAATTGGATACTGTGACACAAACTTATCAGGTAAATTGCACTCATTGAATGCATTTTATGAACAAATGGGTCATCAACATATAAATAGATTCACTGAGTGCGTTTTATGAATAAATACGTCATCAACACATAAAAAATGTATGTGTCGAGTATGTTTTATAAATAAATAGGCCATCAACACATAAAAAGCATGCATTGAGTGCATTTTATGAACATATAGATCATTAACATATAAAACTCATGTGTCGAGTGCCTTTTATAAACAAATAGGTAAAATGAATTAAGTTTGGGCAGATCCGCAACACGGACCTGTCACGGACCTTTTTGGTTAATCAATTTTACAAAATTATCTTTTGAATTGTTAGACCAAAAATTCTATTGAGATCTTTTTTGTAATATATGCTTTTGAACCCTTCAATATTTTGACTTAGTTTGGTCATAGTCAAAAAGGTTCGAAATGATATGTTATACGAGCAATCTTTAACTAGGAGTATATATTATAATACTCTATTGTTCCCATATATCACTCTGACTATATAAAATGGTATTAACTATATAATTGTTGTTATAGCAAATTCACATACTGATCAATATATATTAGCAGAAAAATGTTCTTAAAAATATGACCAGAAAACATAAATTTCAAACAAATTAGATAGTAAATTCAGGAAGAATCTAAATATGAATTTTTGGAAGGACGTTTTTATTGCATTGGGGTAACTATGATTAAGAAGATAGAACTTAAACAAATTGAAGAGCACGAAAAAACAAATCAAAATAGTGAAAGTGAGAGCTCTCCTAGTTAGAAGAAAATTTTAAAAATAAATAATTTTTCCAAGTGGAAGGAAAAATGCTTATAAACGTGAATAAAAATTCAGTGCCTAAAAGCACACAACAAAACAAAAAAATTGAGAAATAATGAAGTCATTAGCCACATTAGTGAGCCTGTTTCATCCTAGCATTCGTTCGTCACAATATTTATATTGGATCCTCGACCTGGTGCTACCTAGGCTCAACTAAAGGCTTAGGTGAAATGCCTCTATCATAATCCCTCGTAGGAGATGCACCACGGACACATCCTCGAGCGCTGCCACTTCTTCTTGCTCTACCTCTACCTCTCCTCTGAGATGGGGCCTCAACAGTAGCCTCATGAGTTGGCTCCTCAGCTCTGTCCATAGATAAAGATCTGTTTCTAGCTATTTGTCAAAAGAATACATGACCTCAACAACTTCACAATAACTATGCAAGACAGGGATTGAAAGAACAAAAGAAAATTCCTAACAGTCTCCGTAGACTCTCAAGGATAAGTAACGAACGTCTCTACTCGGCTGGCTTCTGCACATGTGAAACCTATGAACCTTAGGCTCCTGATACCAAACTTTCATGATCCAAAAATGGGTGTGATGGCACTTGCGTCTAACCCCCAAGACAAGTAAACAAAAATCGGCCTGCTCGAATCAATAACATAAACTAAAGCAAAGGAGATAAAGTCTAAATAAAGGACAAGCACTAGAATGTCAATTCGATAAAACCTTCCCAAAAGTGGCGTCACATATACAAGCCTCTAGTATCGAAAATAATAGAAAATAAATACAAGTCTGAGTCTGAATCCTCAAATAAAACATAAGATAAATAGAAAGGGACTCTGAGAGTGTGCCAAAACAGACAAGTTGCTACCTCTCGAATATCCAGAAAGCTTGGTTTGTATAAATAGAAGCTAACTCGGGTAGAACAGAGCTCATAACCTACACACGTGCGTAGAAGAAAAGGTTAGTATCAAAAACAACATCCACTTATTAGCAAGAGGATCTAAATAGCAAGTAAAGCATACAAAACAAAATACTCCTTCTACACCAACCATAAATCGTCGAACTACACACCTGCACTCAGAAAAGTCCCAACAATCAATAATATACATATACATCTATATATCATTTATTCTCAACAGATATCACAAGATATAGTTCAGATATACAATAACATTATATATAGCTCGGTCATACAGCATATATCATCAAATAGTTCAGATGCTCAATAGATACAATACAAGCAAAATCATCTCATAAATGCATTCCTAATATCTGAAACAAGATAAAAACACATAATAGAGTGATATGATATATAGTGAAGTAATATAAAATGAAATGATATAATGCAATGCAAAATATCATGATGCATGTGTGTCCTACGATACATGTCCGCTGATATCATCAGTCCAAAACCCATGGGGAACACAACTATCTATGCACCTATCCCGAATCGTGAGGCTCATTCCTAGCATTTCAATATCTCATATCAGTATTTTCCGCCATAGACATGTGGCGTGATCCCTATTTCTCTTTCAATGTTTTATCAGTGTCTCATCAATAGAACTTAGTCAAGAATGAACATCAAGAACATGATCATATGATGCAATGATAAGAAGTACATGCAATAGTCCATAATACACATAACCATCAGTTTAAGTCAATAACATGACATACAAGGTATGATGATGAATTCGATTCCAAGCATATAATCATTTCTCTACCACACAAGTGAAACTCATCAACAATATCTCCAATACTTTCCACAATAGGCACAACATAATCTACAATTTCACATTTATATATCACAAAGGATTTTCAATATCAAATCACATGTCAAATACATATCAATCTTTTATACATTACCTCATCATAATGGAAATCCACATGCATTTACATCTAGTTTTCACAATTTACCACTTTCAATTTGTTCAACAATAATTATCCAAGACATGTAAGTCACAAATAAAGGAATCATAGTGTTCAAGTAAGCTTAACAAGATTTAGAAGTCACTTGCCATAGCTAGTAGCCAAATCATGCAATAATCGAAGCCTTTCCGTTTAAATTTCACCCAAAACATCATAATCTAATCAAATACGTATTCAAAATCTCAATACAAAACTAAGGACACCAAAATCAATCGATTTGAGCAAAAAGAGTAAGATGATAAAAAATTCCACGATAGAAAAATTCACAAAAAATTGAAAATTAATACATAAAAATGTTTTCCACGTAATAAGAATTTCAACGATGAAAACCAATTCGAAAATGGAGTTGAAATGGACTAAAATTTCAATTTTTCAATAAAAATTTCATATACAGAAAAATCCCAAATTCTCCCATTCAAAGTCTCTAATTTCAAGTTAAAAATATAAATTAATTAATGAAAAATGAAGAAACAAAGCAAAACTTAGTTACCCAATAGTCTTATCTTGAAAAAACTTGAAGAAATTACGTAAAACCGAGCTTGAAATGTCAAAAATGATTAAAAAAAAAACAAAGGCAAGACCCATCACTTTAAAACATAAAAACTATTTTAGGCATTTTTATGCTCCGCGAACGCGAAGGCCAAACTCTCCCAACACTTCGTGAACACAGAAGGACTTCTGCGAACTAGAGGTCAAATTAATTACACCTCTGCTAATGTGGAGAAAAGTCCGAGAATGTGAAGTACAAATTAATTACACCTCCACAAACACAGAGTACAAATCCTATACCAGACATTAGCAATTGGAAGACAACACAAAATCACAAAATGGACCCTCAGAATTAATTTGAAACTCGATACATGCAAACTAGATATGTAAGTCTATCATAAATGATATTCTGAACTCAATAGAACTGTTAGAATTCGTTTCCGGGATTTTCTCGACCCGAAACCCAAGAGTGTCGTTTAAACTAGTTTAGGACTCATATACTCAAAATAACCCCGGAAACTCTAAAAATTATAATGAGACCATTTCTAGCATTATTTTCACCATCTGAAACCACTAAAATAATCAAAATTTTGATTCGAGCTTACAAAATTTGAATGTTGAACAAAGACAAACTAAGAATTTGGAATCAATTGAAAATGCAACTTTTGTTCCAAAATCTTCGTTTCAACTCCACATTAAGTTCCAAAAGTTCTCTTAGACCAAATTTTGCGTTCCAAAGCTGATGGAATCGATAGAATTGCATTCTGACACTCCAAACTCAAGATGATCTCAAAACTCAAAATTTTTGAAATTTAAGTGTTTAAAAACTTTTTCTTTAGCAAAAGTACAACCTTTTACAGGACGTTTGAATTATAACTTTTCAACTCAACCAAAAGTGACTAAAAAGCAACTTCTGGAGGGGCAAAATAGTGGTTTAATTAAAAGTTTTAAAAATGATCTTCAGGGTCATTACATTCTGTTTAGACCAAAAATGATTTTTGAGTGTCGGCCATGTCCAGGATATAGGCTTGGGGCATGACAGTATTGGATGACCCTGGTAATGTGGACTACAGATTGCATCATCATGATGCTCATAATGTTGGTTATCGGTTAGAAAAACTTCCCAAGCTAAAGTATATATTATTTTAAAAGATAGATTGAGTTGCATTTATTTATGCTTTAAAAGGAATATTTTACTTACTTTGTATTACTTATGTTATTGAGTTATTTTTTGCGTTAAGCTTGTGATTTGAGCAATGTATCTTGAGTTTTCTATTTTTGGCCATTTTACATCCTTTACATTCCACGTCTTGACGGCCTTTGATGCTACATTGTTTTGTGATGCAGATTCAGATACCCATGATAGCAATATTCAGTAAGACAACTTCCTAGCAGTAGTTAGGAGACTTCTTTGCTTTCAGAGAGCTCTAATTAGTTAGTCTAGTTTATTTATTTTACAATAAGATAGCCATATTGAGTCTTGTTGCGGTACTTATCTTCAGTACAGTAGAGACTTTATGGACAGAATTAGTAAGTTGGTGCAATTTATTTATTAAGATATTATAAGCATTATTATTTTTGTATCATGAGATATTTTCAGATTTTGTATAAATCATGATTGAGATTCTATGAGTCATATTAAATGTTTTAAAAGTTCATTTTATAAAGCTTTTGCATGGATGTTAAATTCTTCAGTTGAGTGAGTCAGCCAGGCCAAGGGTACATCTGGAAACCAGCAATAATTTTTGAGTGCTCGCCACGTCCATGTACGCTCGAGGCATGACAAAAGACATTGAGACTTGTATAAATTTCTTTGAATTCTATTAAAGTAGTGGCTTGTATATGTGACACTAATCTTGGAATGGTTTTAAATTATGGTTTGTGTCCCTTATGATTATTCATTTATATTTAGAATGTGTTTCCCCTTTATCTTCCTCATTATTTTATTATTTTTTGAGTTAGGATGACTTGCCTCGGTGGATTAAAGGCAAGTATCATCACATCCCATTTCAGATCATGACATATATTTGACCAGTTTATTCCATATTTATGCTTCTACTCAATCATTTTAGTCTTTCATATGTTCATATTTAGTTGCTCATGTGTAACACCTCATGAAATTACCGAAATGTCTCTAAAATGTATTGTGCACACAATGCGTCTTTCAAATCTTCGATGGAAAATTCGAGATCGAATTTGTGATCAACACGAAAAATTGAGTCGAAAAATGGTCTCGAGCCGATTTAAGAGCAATCGGGTCAAAAAATAATTTTTTAAAAATTTACGAACACATTATTTTTTAATAACATTTTGACGAGAATTTACATTTTACGAAAAATGCGAAATTACACTAGTCCGCGCCCCTGGCGTGATGTTGACCAGTGTACATTTTTTTTAAAAAACTTCTTTTAATTATAGGAAGGGCATTTTGGGTATTCCTAACCTATTTTAATACCCCAAAACGTGTCTTTAGGGCTCATTTCGTACGAAAGGGTTTCAAAACCCATATTTTTCTAAGGGAAAAATGTAAGTTCTGAGAGGAGAAGAAGAAGAGGGATTGAGGAATTCCAAGCTTGAGTTCAGTTCTTGTTGAGGGTTTGTACAACCTTCAATTCCAGGTATATAAAGGCTACCCAAAAGCATGGAATTGTTCTTCCATGTGCCTAATGTGTAGATTAACTTATAAATTGCTAGTTGATGGGTCTTGAGTAGTGATTCTTGAAGAACTTCTTAAACATTATCTTTATTTCTTGAACATTATCTTTAGCTTATATGTAATATCTCAAATTGATGATCATCATACTTGGATCTACTGATTACATGCATTATTGTATGATTGTTTACCTAAATTGCGTATTTCCCTTTGTTTAACACTACAAGAATGAACTTAGAGGTAATGTCTAGAGCCTTGATTATTTGAATGTGATGATTGATGAAGTCTGAGTCTTGAGATGAGTGTTGTGATGGCTGAAATAGATAAAATTGATATCCTTGAGGCTTAAATTAGGTTTAGATAAGACTTTGAAATGAAGAATTTATTTCTTGAGTTGATAGAATGATAGATGAGAGGAGGACCTTGCCTGAGAGGGGTGTTGACCGTAAAACCAGTCTGACCTTGATAGACTTATGAGCATATTGAGTTTTGGGAGGAGTATTAGCACCGAAATGGGTAGGAGTAAGTCCCTCTCGTACTCATTAACTACACGGCCAGCGTAGGAGAGGATTGGACCACGAAAGCAGATGTTTCCTTTGTCCCACAGAGGACTTGACAGACTTCTTTTGGGACCCCCGACAAGCTCGTCTTGTACCCCGGCAAGGTACCAGACAGATATGGCAGTAACATTTCTTCGTTGTATCATCACCAGGCTCATATATGGTGATTATCAGTTATATAAACTCCCAGATAGGTTTCCTTGATGACAGAGGACTTCAGCAACCCAGTCGTTGTGGTTCAGAGCTCTTTATTTCAGATCATGGTGAGTCCTCCCCTGCATTCAGAGGATGGTTATTTCATTAACTTTATTTCATTATTTCATTTGACTATGGTAGCCATCGCCTTTCATGGTACCTTCCTAGATGTTAGTTATAGAGGCTTCGTAGACATAGACAGTTAATGGTTAGTGTCGAGATTGTCTATTTCCTGCTTCTTTTCTATTGAGATACTTCTTCGTATTATTTTATGATAGTGATTGTGATAGCCTACTGATAGTTTATTGTTCTATTTATTCTTCTGCTTATGAGTTGATTGAACGAATGTCATGAGACTCGGTGGTCCATTTGGGGACTAGCAATAGTTTTTGGATGCCAGTTACATCGAGGGTATCCTTCCGTGGTGTGACATCATGATTTATGCTAGTATAATAGATTAGCTTGGGATCACTTGTGACTCTAACCGTGTTATGATTAGGGGGATAGTCTCGGGTCATGACATGCTTCATGAGAATCAATTTCACTATTATTTTTCATTTTCTTCGATCTTCTCTTTGATTGCTTTTACTTCATTCACCAATTATTAATTCAATAATCTTGCACCGATAAATGAATTTGTCAATGATTTCTAGGAATCCACTTATCCGACCAAACTAAACTATACCAAGCTGATCAATAAGTCTCTTTTAGTAGAAATTTTTGCTAATATCTTATCATAAGTAAGTAAAAGAGAAAATTTTGATTTTTATATAAATTTATAACTACATTGAATTGTTTGGTAGGTTTTAAATTTTATAAAAGCAAATCTAAAATATACGGGACCTTACGAGATAAATTATATATAACAAGTTAGTGATATATGCATATTTTATGTTTTGAAACTAATATTTTATAACAAATTAGTGAACTTTTTTACACACTCATCAAAGACTTTATCAGGACAGTCTCGATCATACAACAACAACATACCCAGTAATATCCCACAAGTGGGGTCTGGGGAGGGCAGATTGTACGCAGACCTTACCGCTACCTCATAGAAGTAGAGAGGCTGTTTCCTAAAACCCTCAGCTCAAAACCCCAGGATAGTCTCGATCATAAGGCTACTAAATCAATCGCTTCGGGCCTTAATTTTTTTGGAGGTCCCACTTTCTCTCAAAGATGTGTATATATGAGATATTGTTAAAAGAATTTCATGTATTGATAAGTTTTAAAAATAATTGAATAAAAAATGTAATATAGAGATCGTTTTAATACTGAAAAATGAAATATTGTTTAGTTAATTGTAGCATCATATCTTATGTAGTTATCTATTTTGTTGCTTCATTTATATTATGTTGGTTATCATAGACCAACATTATTATTCCTATATTTACTTTTTTAAGGAGAAAAATATTATATACGTTTTAAGGAGAATAATAATTCATATATTGTTAATAAAATTCTTAACCAGGGGCTCCAAGGGCCCAATCTCAGGCCAATGTGACCCAAGGCACGAGGGGAAAGCCACCTTATGGAAGTGTGGTAAGCTTCATCTGGGTGAGTGCAGTGTGGGAAGAGACGTTTGTTATTCATGTTGATAGGCTGGTCACTTCAGTTATGAGTGTCCAAAGAGAAGACGAGTTGAGGGGAGCAGCAGACCCCAGTCATCTGTAGCCCCTACCGCGGGCAATCAACAGAGAGGCGCTACTACTGGTACAGGAGGAGGGATGAACTGCCTGTATGCTATGGGTAGTTGAGAGGATTAGAAGGCTACACCAGATCTAGTTACGGGTATGCTTCGAGTCTTTACATTTGATTGTTATGCCTTAATTGATCCGGGTGCCACCTTGTCTTTTATGACCCTTTATATGGCTAGTAGGTTTGGGGTTCTTCCAGAGTGTTTACATGAACCTTTTGTTGTTTCTAGTCGTACTGGTGAATCTATCTAAGCTGAAAGAGTCTATAGGGATTGTGTATTGTCTAACTATCATTGGGATACCTTAGCTGACTTGGTAGAGTTGGAGATGGTTAATTTTGACATAATAATGGGCATGGACTGGCTTCATGCCTGTTATGCTTCTGTTGACTTTAGCACCTGGATTGTTAGGTTTCAATTTCCTAATGAGCCTGTCTTAGAGTGGAGAGGGAGTTCTGTTGCACCTAAGGGCATATTTATCTCTAATCTTAGAGTTACAAAGTTGATCTCCAAAGATTGCGTTACCACCTTGTGAGGGTTAAGTTTGACGATGTCAAATCTGTTACTCTTGAGTCAATCCCTATTGTAAATGAGTTTCCTGAGGTGTTTCCTGATGATTTTGCTAGAGTCCCTTCTAATAGGGAGATTGACTTTGGGATTGATGTTCTTCCCAAGACCAAACCCATTTCAATTCCACCTTATAGAATGGCTCCTGCAGAGTTGAAAGAATTGAAAAAATAGTTGAAAGACTTGCTAGAGAAATGTTTCATAAGGCCTAGTAACTCACCTTGGGGTGCTCCTGTCATATTCATGCGTAAGTAAGATGGATCTCTCAAAATGTGTATAGATTACTGGCAGCTAAACAAGTTCACTATAAAGAACAAATATCCTCTTCCAGGATAGATGATCTATTTGACCAACTTCAGGGTTCTACTTGTTTCTCCAAGATAGACCTCAGATCGGTTAATCATCAGTTGAAGGTGAGGGAAAGTGTTACTCCAAAGACAGCCTTTAGGACACAGTATGGCCACTTTGAGTTCTTGGTCATGTCCTTCGGGTTGACAAATACACCTACATCTTTCATGAATTTGATGAACAGGGTATTCAGACCGTATATTGATATATTCGTGATTGTGTTCATCGATGACGTTCTAACATATTCTAGGGATGAAGAGGAGCATGCTAATCACCTTAGAGTGGTTTTGCAAATTCTCAAAGATTATGAGTTGTATGCAACATTCTCAAAGTGTGAGTTTTGGCTCAAGTCTGTGGCTTTCTTGGGCCATGTGGTTTCCGGAGATGGTATTCCGGTGGATACAGAAAGTTGAAGCGGTTAAGAACTAGACAAGACCAACTTCGCCTACAGAAATAAGATGCTTCTTGGGTTTAGCGGGCTACTGTTGCAGATTTGTTAAAGGCTTCTCTTCTCTGTCAGCCCCATTGACTAAACTGAATCAAAAGAAGGCCAAGTTTCAGTAGTCTAAGGCATGTGAAAAGAGTTTTCAAAAGTTGAAGACTAGATTGACTACAGCACCAGTGCTAACTTTGCCAGATAGGACGGGGACTTCATGATATATTATGATGCATCCCAAGTGTGATTGAGTTGTGTACTCATGCAAAGAGCGAAGGTGATAGCTTACGCTTCCAGATAGCTTAAGGTTCATGAGAAGAATTATCCGATACATGATCTTGAGTTGGTGGCAGTGGTGTTCGCTCTTAAAATCTAGCGTCACTAGTATGGAGTGCATGTGGACGTGTTCACTGACAACAAAAGCATGTAGTGCATGTTCACCAGAAAGAGCTCAACCTTCGGCAAAGGAGATGCATGGAGTTGCTCAAAGATTATGATATGAGTATTCTCTACCATCCAGGTAAGGCTAAAATTGTTGTTGATGCTCTTAGCAGGATGTCTATGGGTAGCATTGCCCATGTGGAAGAAGGAAAGAGAGAACTAGCGAAGGAAGTGCGTAGATTGGCTCGACTGGGAGTGCAACTTGAGGAGAATGATGAGGGCGGGGTCAATGTTCAAAATGGTTCTGTATTATCCTTAGCGTCGGAGGTGAAGGAGAAGCTGTACCAAGACCCTGTCTTATTACGGTTGAAAGAAGCAGTTCACAAGCAAAAGGTGATAGTTTTCTCCAAAGGGGGAGATAGGGTATTAAGATATCAAGGAAGATTGTATATGCCCGATGTTGATGGTGTCCGAGACAGAATCATTGTCGAAGCTCATAGCTCTAGATATTCTATTCACCCCGGTTCCACAAAATGTACCATGACTTGAAAGAAGTCTATTAGTGGAATGGGATGAAGAAAGACATTGCCAAATACGTTTCTAAATGCCCCAATTATCAACAGGTTAAGGTTGAACATCAAAGTCCATGTGGGTTAGCTCAAAACTTTGAAATTTCAAAATAGAAGTGGGAGACGACCAATATGGATTTCATCACTGGCTTACTAAGATCCCGAAAGCAGCACGATTCAATTTGGGTGATTGTTGATAAGATGACGAAATCAGCCCACTTCTTGGCAGTTAAGACAACTAATACAGCTGAGGAGTATGCCTGACTATACATTCGAGATATTGTGAGTTTGCATGGGGTTCTCTTGTCCATCATCTCAGATAGAGGAGCTCAATTTACCTCTCAATTTTGGAGATCCTTTCAGAAAGGATTGGGCACGAAAGTATATCTGAGCACAGTTTTTCACCCTCAGACGAATGGATAGGCAAAACACACCATTTAGACTTTGGAGAATATATTGACAGCGTGTTTCATCGACTTCAAAGGAAATTGGGATGATCATTTACCGTTTATTGAGTTTACATACAATAATAGCTACCATGCCATGTTCAGATGACCCTTATTACGCAATATACGGGAATCGATGTAGATCACTGATTGGTTGGTTCAAGATTGGTTATGCTAAGTTGATTGGATCTTATCTCGTACACCAGTCCATGGAGAAGGTGAAAGTCATCAGAGAAAGGTTGAAGACAGCCAAGAGTCATCAGAAGTCATACACGGATATGAGAAGAAGAGATTTGGAATTCGAGGTAGATGGTTGGGTATATTTTAAAATGTCACCCATGAAGCGTGTTATGAGATTTGATAAGAAGGGGAAATTATTATATCGGATCATACCAGATTGTAAGGAGAATAGGGAAGGTTGCTTATGATCTAGACTTACCTTTTGAGCTAAATGAAGTTCACCTGGTGTTCCATGTGTCAATGTTAAAGAAGTATTTGGGGGATCCAACTTTAGCAATTCCTTTTTAGAGTACGGGTGTGAAGGATAGCTTATCAAACAAAGAAATTCCAGTTTAGATCCTTGGTTGTGCAAGTTTGTAAGCGGAGGAATACAGAGATAGCCTCCGTTAAAATCCTATGGAGGAATTAAATTGTTGAGGAAACTACATGGGAAGCTGAAGGAGCAATGAAACTCAAATACCCGTACCTATTCGTGCCAAATGATAATGAGGTTAGAGGTAAATGTCCTTATCCTTAATGTTATTGAATGTCTCCTTTTTTTGAGTCGATGCCTTATCTTATTTTATTCCCAAGTCTAAGATAGAGATAGATAGTTGATGGATAGTTGAGAGTTCGAATGTTTCCGAGTGAGGAATGAGATGTGTTCTAGAGTTATTCGTGTTTCTTATAGAATTTTACTCATCATTCGAGGATGATTGATCCCAAGGGGAGATGATGTTACACCCTGTGAAATTATCAAAACACCCCTAAAATATATCATGCGCACAATGCGTCTTCCAAAGCTCAAATGGAAAATTTGAGATCGGATTTATGATCAGTATAGAAAATCGAGTTAGAAAATGGTTTCAACCTGATTTAAGAGCAACCAAGTCGTAAAATGATTTTCCAAAAATTTATGGAAACAGTAGCAAATTCGCGCCCCTGGCATGACGCGGAGGGGGTAGAGATGCTTTTTATTTTTTTAAAATAATTTCGATGGGAATTTACGTTTACATTTTTGAAAAAAATTTCTTTTAATTATGAGAAGGGCAATTTTGGTATTCCTAACCTATTTTAATATCCCAAAACGTGTTTTTAAAGATTGTTTCTCACGAAAAGGTTTCAAAACCCATATTTTTTAAGGCAAAAATGTAAGTTGAGGAGAAGAAGAAGAGGGGTTGAGGAATTCCAAGCTTGAATTCGATTCTTGTTGACGTGTTGTACAACCTTCAATTCTAAGTACGTAAAGGCCACCCAAAAACATGGAATTGTTCTTCCATGTGCTGCAATGTGTAGATTAAGTTGTAAATTGCTACTTGATAGGTCTTGAGTAGTAATTCTTGATGAACTTGTTGAACATTATCTTTATTTCTTGAACACTATCTTTAACTTATATATATTTCTCAAATTGATGATCATCATACTTGTATCTACTAATTACATGCATTATTGTATGATTGTTTACCTAAATTGCATGTTCTCCTTGTTTAACAATGCAAGAACGAAATTAGGGGTAATGTCTAGAGCCTTGATTGTTTGAATGTGATGATTGATGAAGTTTGAGTCTTGAGATGAGTGTTGTGATGGCTGAAATAGATGAAATTGATATTCTTGAGGCTTAAATTAGGTTTAGATAAGAGTTTGGAAAGAATAATTTATTTCTTGAGTTGATAGAATGTTAGATGAGAGGAGGACCCTGCCTGAGAGGGGTGTTGGTTGTATAACCAGTTTGACCTTGATAGACTTATGAGCATATTGAGTCTTGGGAGGAGTATTAGCATCGAAATGGGTAGGAGTGAGTCCAACTTGTACTCATTAACTATGTGGCTAGCGTAGGAGAGGATTGAACTATAAAAGCGGATGTTTCCTTTTTCCCTTAGAGGATTTGACAGACTTCTCTTAGGATCCCCGACAGACTTGTCTTATACCCCGGCAAGGTACCGGACGGATGTGGCAGCGACATCTCTTTGCTATATCATCACTGGGCTCATAGGTGTCGTTATAGAAACTCCTAGATAGATTTCCTTGAGGATAGTACTCTGACGTTGATGTGATTGTATGATGTCTTGATAGATAGTGAGGTGATAGAATTCTATCCTTTACTCTGAGTTGAGGATGAGTGATTGATGAGCTATTATTGTTGCGAATTGTTTATTTTAGCCCGTTTTACATATAGTACATTTCACGTACTAATGCCCCTTTAGCGCTGCATCATTTTATGATACAAATTCTGTAGACAGAGGACTTCAGCAGCCCAATCATTGAGGTTCAGTGCTCTTTATTTTAGATCATGGTGAGTCATCCCCTGCATTCGGGGGATGGTTATTTCATTAACTTTATTTCATTATTTCATTTGACTGCGATACCCATGGCCTGTCATGGTATCTTCCTAGATGTTAGTTATAGAGGGTTCGTAGACGTAGACAGTTAAGGATTAATGTTGGGATTGTCTATTTCCCACTTCTTTTCTATTAAGATACGTCTTTGTATTATTCTATGATAGTAATTGTGATAGTCCACTGATAGTTTATTGTTCTATTTAATCTTCCGCTTACAAGTTGATTGAATGAATGCCATGAGAGTAGGTGGTCCACTTGGGGACTAGCAAGAGTCTCTGGTGCCTGTTACGTCTAGGGTACCCTCCCGGGATGTGACATCATGACTTATGCTAGTATAATGGATTAGCTTGGGATCACTTGTGACTCTAACCATGTTATGACTAGGGGATAGTCTCGGGTCATGACATGCTTCATGAGAATCAATTGTTCACTATTGTTTTTCATTTTCTTCGATCTTCTCTTTGATTGCTTTAATTTTAATTCATTCGTCAATTATTAATTCAATAGCCTTGCATCAATAAATGAATTTGTCAATGATTTCTAGGAATCCACTTATCTGACCAAACTAAACTATACCAAGCTGATCAATAAGTCTCTTTTAATAAAAATTTTCGCTAATATCTTATGATAAGTAAAAGAGAAAATTTTGGTTTTCATATAAATTTATAACTATATTGAATTGTTTGGTAGGTTTTGAATTTTATAAAAGCAAATCGAAAATATACCGGACCAGTCTAGCTTCGTTAAAATGGATATAAGCATATTTTATATTTTGAAACTAATTTTTTTAATATGTTAGTGAACTTTTTTATACACTCATCAAAGACTTTATCAAGACCGTCTCAATCATAAGACCACTAAATCAATCGCATGGGGCCTCAATTTTTTTTGAGGTCCTACTTTCTCCCAAAGATGTATATATATGAGATATTGTTGAAAGACTTTCATGTATTGATAATGTTAGACCCCGTATTTCTTTAAATTAAGGATAACTACCCAATTGGAAAATTTTGTTGTGGATGTCGTGTGATCGGAACTTAAGTATATTTTCGG
>JAOTQR010043891.1:0-15117 GCA_025774065.1 Solanum ossicruentum
TTACTGCTTCTGGCTGGCTGAGTTTCCTTGCAGGTGGGTTAGTCACTAAAACAAAGGAAACTCTGCCGGATTTTCTGCAGAATTGTTCATGTCGTCACGTGTGTTTGTATCAACAATAGTGCCTAATCGGCACAAGTCACGGTCCCGGGGTTGGGCTGTGACATGCCCGACCGATGAAATAATATTAGAAGGAACAAATGAACAAAAGGGGTTGTAAAAAATATAACGACTGAGACTTCAGTTTCAAGTCGCCTACATATCTCTGGTTATACAAGAATCAGTCCTGTGTAGTTCTGGATTTAGAAACAAATGAAATTCCTAAAAATAAATTTAATGGTGCAGGACTTGAAATAGGAATTATAGTAGTTAGAATTAGACAGATCAAGGTAATGAAAATGATTTGGGTATTGATTAAAACATGAGGACAAGGAGATAAAACAAATAGTAAAAAATCAGCGACAAGAATAGAAGTGTATCTGTGGAGTGAAAAGCAGAATGTAAAGAATTCCACAAACTCTACGACCTATAACTTTAAGAAGTACTAGATAAAATAGTTAGGGTGCATATATTAAATTCTGACCAAATTATAAACATGATGTAAATTCCTACTCAGACCATGAAGTATGCCATAAGACAATAAGGATGCCGTCTTAGGCTATGATGTCTTCAGGCTATGCTAATTGTAAATTATATCCTCATGTCAGGAGCTGATTTTCGTACGACATGAAAGATGATGCTTTTAGATGATGACACCTTCGGATCAAGATAAACATGAATTAAATCCCAAGGCGATGAAATGATGTCCGTAGGCCATAGAGGATGATGTCTTTGGGCTATGATGCCTTAAGGGCATAATAAGAAGAAATTAAATTTCTAGGCCTTGAAATGGTGTCCTTAGGCAATGAAAATGATGCCTTGGGACCATGATACCTTTAAGGCATGATAAATAGAGACTAAATCTCTAAACCATGAAATGATTTCCTCAAGGCATGAAAATAATCCCTTTGGACTATGACACCTTAGAGGTATAATATATTTGTATCCTTTCGAGCCAATGCATGCAAATTTTAGGGCACGTGTAATTTTTCAGGACAATATCATGCAAAAAATGTAATTTTCAAGCAAGATGCAATGCAAAATTTAGGGCACATGTAATTTTCCGGCCAATATCATCCAAAAATGCAATTTTTGGGTATAATGCAATGCAAATTTTAGGGTGCACGTAATTTGTCAGACCAATATCATGTAAAACGCAATTTTTGGGCATGCTACAATGCAAATTTTAGGGCACATGCAATATTTCGGGCCAATGTCATGCAAAACTCAAGCATGTGCAATTTTTGGGCACACGTGATGGAAATATCAGGCACATGCAATGCGATTCTCAGGCCAATATCAAATGAAATGTGATTTTCGGGCACTATGCAATATAAATTTTAGGGCACATGCAATTTCTCAAGCTAATATTATACAGAAGTGCTTTTCTCTGAGTATAAGTGCTCCACCAATCAAGACACGATGGACCATGTATGGACTTTACCAGTTTGGAGCGAACTTGCCCTTAGCCTCATCATGATTTGGAAAGATTACCTTCAAGACAAATTCTCTGGGTTAGAAGTACCTCAGTATGACCTTTTTGTTGAATGCTTGGTTCATCCAATTCTGGTAAAGTTGTTCGTGGCAGATGACATTGATCCTTCTTCTATCAATCAGCGCCAATTATTAGACTCGACTTCATACCCATTCAGCGTCACTCCACTCTGCTTCTTGAATGATTCTAAGAGATGGTATCTCAATCTCGGCAAGGATTACAGCTTCGTTACTAGAAACCAAAAAGTAGGGTGTTGCTCCAGTAGAGGTACGAATGGTAATACAATAACCAAATAGGGCAAATGGTAGCTTCTAAGGCTATTGCCTATGATTGTTGACCATTTTATGTTGTATCCTTTCGATGTTCTTATTTGCAACTTCTAGCGCTCCATTCATTTGGGGTCTATATCCGGTTGATCTTGAATCGATTCAGAGGCCTCCGTCATTAGATTGCTATTGAGATTAGTGCCATTATTAGTGATGGTTGTTTCAGGCACCCCAAACTGACAAGTGATGTTGTTCTTAACAAAATCATCGACAACCTTCTTGGTGACAGATTTGTAAGATGTGGCTTCAACCCATTTGGTGAAGTAGTCAATTGCCAGAAGAATGGATCTGTATCCATTTGATGTCGTTGGCTCGATGGGACAAATGAAATCTATGCCCCAAGTTGTGAAATGCGAGGGTGAGTTAGTGACATAGAGTCTATTGGGAGGAACTCAGATCACGTTTGTATGGGTATAGGATTGATGACATTTTTGAACATAATGAATGAAGTCTGTCTCCATGGTCAACCAAAAATAACCTGACTTGAGGATCTTTTTTGCGAGGGTGAAGCCATTCATGTGGGGACCACATGTTCCTGCGTGGATCTCCTCTACAATTCTGTACACTTCCTTAGCTTCAACGCACCTTAGCAAACCCAAATCAATAGTCCTCCTATATAGGATTTGTTTGTTCAAGATGAATTGATTGGCTAGCCTCCTAATTGAGCGTTTTTTTGACTTCTATGGCATCTTCTGGGTTGAGTGCATTTAAATTCAATCTAAGGACAAGAAATATTTCACTTTTGTTTGATATGCAAAGTTTTCGAGAAACAAAAGGACAAAACACATGATCAGAAAATGTGACGATATACTTTTTTGTCCAAGACTCTTTGAACCCATACTCTCTCATTACCCACACATCCATGTGACTTCTCATATATTTACAAAATATAGAAAGATTAGTTACCATCTCATCAAGGTTCACAAAAAAGTTTCGTCCTGTATAGAGAGGATGCTCCAACATTTCTCATAAGTCAAATCCATAGAAATGATCATCTTATTCTCAGGAAAATCATGATTAAGATATACAGCCAAATGAAGCTCCCTATTCCAAAAACTTTCATAGTTTCTTTAATCGCACCTCATCCAGAATCTCATTCTTACTTCTCCAAAAATAGCTCTTTAGACTATCTATGCAGACCTCAAGATGATGGAAAATTGTGATTTTTTAGAATAGAAAGCACACCTACTACCTTATAATCATCAGTGGACTCATCATATCCAAAACCATAAATAACAACAAGAGGACTACTGTCATGACCATCACTTCCCTTAAGTTTAAGTCCAGAATCAAGCAAATTCTTGAACTTTCTAACTGTCACGTCGCGGAAGGGTACCCTAGGCGTGATTGGCACTTGGAGACTATTGCTAGTCCCCATGCGAACCACATAGTCTCATCACATTGGTTCAATCAATTAATTTGCAGAGGATATTAAAGAATAATCTATACTGTCAATGGGCTATCAGACTCATCATCAACATCCATTACGTGAAAGGTTAGGGAAAACAAACTTTGTTTTAAAAAAATAGCACAAAAGGGAAATAGGAACCCCAACATTAACCATCAACCGTCTATGTCTATGAAGCCTCTATAACTACTGTCTAAGAAGGTACCATGATAGGTCATGGCTACCACAATCAAATGAAATAAGCCAATAGAAATAGCAAGAAACATCCTCCGAATGCATGGGAGGACTCACCACTATCTGGGATCAAAGAACTCTAAATTTCAACGATTCACCTACTGAAATCCTCTGTCTACTGAATCTGCATCATAAAATGATGTAGCACCAAAGGGACGTTAATACGTGAAATATATTATATATAAAAAGGGCTAATATAAATAGTGCAGGCAAGACAGTATAATATGACATCAAGTCATCGGCTACTGAACCTTAACTAACGATAAGGAATAGGACACCATCATATCACCATCAATCAAGACACATGTTATCAAATCAACATTAGAGTACTATCATCAGGGAACCTATTTGGGAGTTTCTCAGACATACACCCAATACCTATGAGCTGGTGATAGTACAAAGCAAGTCATTACGGCATTCGCCCAGTACCTTTCTAGGTGAAAGGGTGTACATCAGGGGTTTTATTATAACATCAAGTCCTCTTTTGGGACTTAGGAAATATCTGTTTATCACAGTCCAATCCCTCTCTACACTAGCCACATAGTTAATGAGTGCGAACGGGACTCATCCTTACTCATTTTTTGTGCTCAATACTCCTCCTAGGACTCTACATGCTCATAAACATCAACATAAAGTTTTCTCATCATTTAGTCTCTTTTGGACAAGGACATCATATCATCTCATCATCTCTCAACTTGGGAAAGTTATGAACATTCTTTAGAACTCAAGTATGACCTATTAAAGACTCTAAGGGCCTCACACTCCATCAAGTCCAATAACATTATCATCGGTGCTCACTCAAATCAAGACCTAAACCACAACAATCAAGCATACATACGTAATCCAGGCTCTAACATCGACCCTAGCATCATTCATGAATTCTTTAACAATTGCACATACTTAGTTTATACAGTAGTTCAAATATTCAATTAAGAAAGTAATTCAAATTGTGATGATCATCAATTTAAGAAAGTGTAGGTAGATTAATAGTAGTTTTCAAGATATCATGCAGTAATTTTGTCAGACAAGACTCATCAACTTCACCTATCAACCTACTACATTCATTGGGGCATATGGGAGAATAGTCTCATATTTTGGGTAGCCTTTACATACGAGAGATTGTACAATGCCCAACTTTTCTTCATAACTTGGACCTAGACTTTGAAACCCTCAACTCTTTCTTTTTCATCTCTTAATACTCTCGTTGTAGACTTAGAAAAATAATGGATTTTCAACCCTCAATCGATAATAAACGACCTCAAAAGTGCATTTTAGGACTTAGGATAGGGTGGGGAATGATCAAAAGGCCCCTCCCGAATTAAAAAAAAAGTTTCAAAATCTATACACTGGTCCGTGATGCGCCAGGGGCGCGGACTAGTGTATTTCACGAATTTCCAAAATTTTCAATTCCAATAGAAATGTTTTTTAGAAAAACACTTAAGTGTGTCTCCACGCCCCCTCCGCGTCACACCAAGGGCATGGATCGACATTCTTTTAGATGAAATTAGCAAAAATTATTTTTCAATCCAGTTACTCTAAAATCAAGTCGAGGCTATTTTGCCACTCGATTTTGCATGCTGATCGCAAATTCTGTCTCGGATTTCCCATCGGAGATTTGAAAGATGCTTTATGCGCATGATACGATTTAGGGGCATTTTGGTAAATTTTGCAGGGTGTTACATCATCTCCCCCTTGGGATCATTCGTCCTCATGAAGAGCAAACGCAGAACACAAAGACGAATAACTCAAAATGTATCGCATTTCTCACTCGGGAACTCTCGAACCCTCAACTATCCATCACTATTCTATCTTTGTCTTAGACTGGGGAATTGAATCGAATTAGTACATCAACTCAATGAAAGGAGACATTAAATATCGTTAAGGATAGGGACATTACCTTCGGCGTTATCATCATTTGGCACGAATAGGTGCGGGTAATTAAGTTTTATTACTTCCTCAGCTTCCCACGTAGCTTCTTTAACAAATTGATTCCTCCATAGAACCTTGACGGAGGCTATCTGTTTGTTCCTCAGATTACAAACTTATTCATCAAGGATTTGTACTGGAATTTCTTCGTAATATAGACTATCCTCCACTCCCATCCTCTCAATAGGAATCGTCAAAGTAGGATCTCCCAAGCATTTCTTCAGCAGTGAAACATGAAATACCGGGTGAACTCCATCTAGCTAAGCAGGCAGGTCTAACTCATTAGCGACTTTCCCAATCCTCCTCATCATCTGGTATAGCTCGATATAATGGGTACTTAGATTCCCCTTCTTACCAAACCTATTGACACCTTAAATAGGTGATACCTTCAAGTACACCAATCCTCCACCTAAAACTCCAAGTCCCTTCTCCTCACATCTGTATAGGATTTTTTATGGCTCTGTGTTGTTTTCAACCTTTCAATGATGACTTTCACCTTCTCCATGGACTGATGGACAAGGTCAGGCCCAATTAACTCAGCTTCGCCAACCTCAAACCAGCCAATCGATAATCTACATCTCCTCCCATACAATGTCTTATAAGGGGCCATCTGAATGCTGGCATGATAGCTATTATTGTATGCGAATTCTATCAAAGGCATATGATTATCCCAATTCCCCTTGAAGTTGATGATGCAAGCTCTCAACACATCCTCCAAAGTCTGGATGGTGCGCTTTGCTTGCCTATCTGTCTGGGGGTGAAAGGTTGTACTCAGGTTTACTTTCTTACCCAATCCCTTCTAAAAAGATAGCCAAAATTGTGAGGTGAATTAAGCTCCTCTATCCGATATGATAGAAAAGGGAACTCCATTCAACCTTACAATCTCACGAATATATAGTGGGGAATGCACTTCAGTCGTATTAGTTGTCTTAACTGCTAAGAAGTGGGCTAATTTAGTCATCCTATCCACAATTACCCATATAGAATCATGTTGCTTTTGAGATTTTGGTAAGCCACTAATGAGGTCCATATTGATCATCTTCCACTTCCACTGAGGAATTTTGAAATTCTGGGCCAATCCACACAGTCTTTGATGTTCAACCTTAACTTGTTGACAATTGGGACACCTAAAGACAAATTCAGGAAGGTCCTTCTTCATTCCATTCCACTAATAGACTTCTCTCAAGTCATTGTACATCTTCGTGGAATCAGGATGGATAGAATATTTGGAGCTATGAGCTTCATCCATGATCCTCTCTCGAATATCGTCAACATCGGGCACACACAATCTACCTTGGTATCTCAACACTCCATATCCCCCTTTGGAGAAAACCATCACCTTTTTCTTGTGAATCGCTTCTTGCAATTGGAACAAAATAGGGTCTTGGTCTTGCTTTTCCTTTACTTCTAACACTAAGGATGAAGTAGACCTATTCTAGGCATTGACCCCACCTTCATTGTTCCAGTCAAGTTGCACTCCCTATTGAGCCAATCTATGAACCTCTTTTGCCAATTCCTTCTTCCATTCCACCATATAGGCAGTGCTACCCATAGACAACCTGCTAAGAGCTTCAGCAATAATATTAGCCTTACTTGGGTGGTAGAGAATGCTCATGTCATAATCCTTGAGCAACTCCAACCATCTCCTCTGTCGCAGGCTGAGCTCCTTCTGGCTGAACACATATTACAAGCTCTTATGGTCAGTGAACACATCTACATGCACTCTATACATATAGTGAGACCAGATCTTAATTGCGAATACCACCGCCGCCAATTAAAGGTCATTAGTCAGATAATTCTTTTCATGGATCTTAAGTTGTGTGGAAGCATAAGCTATCACCTTCCCTCTCTGCATCAACACACACCCTAGTCCAACTATGGATGCATCACAGTATATCATCAAGTCTCCCGTCCCGTCTGGCAAGGTCAAGACTAGTGCTGTAGTCAATCTAGTCTTCAAATCTTGGAAACTCTTCTCACATTCCTCAGACCACTGAAACTTGGCATTCTTCTGAGTTAGCGTAGTCAATGGTGCTGACAAGGAAGAGAAGCCCTATACAAATCTACTATAGTAGGCTGCCAATCCCAAGAAGCTTCTTATTTGGATCAGAGGAGTTGGTCTAGGCTAGCTCTTAACCACTTCAATTTTCTGAGTATCCACCAGAATACCATCTCCCAAAACAACATGGCCTAAGAAAGCCATAGACTTGAGCCAAAACTCACACTTTGAGAATGTCACATACAACTCATGGTCTTTGAGCTTTAGAAAAACCACTCTAAGATGATTAGTATGTTCCTCTTCATCATTTGAATACACCAGAATATCATCAATAAACATGATCACAAACATATCAAGATACGGTCTGAATACCCTATTCATCAAATCCATGAAAGTTGCAGGTGCATTTGTCAACCTAAAGGATATGACTAAGAACTCAAAATGGTCATACTGTGTCCTAAAGGCCATCTTTGGTATATCACCTCCCCCCACCTTCAACTGATGGTAACTTGATCTAAGGTCTATATTGGAGAAGCAATTAGTACCTTGAAGTTGGTAAAATAGATCATCTATCCAGGGAAGAGGATACTTATTCTTTATCGTGATCTTGTTCAGTTATCAGTAGTTTAGGCATATTCTGAGAGACCCATCTTTCTTACGCACAAATTGGACAAGAGTTAACTAAGGTGAGACACTAGGCCTTATGAAACCTTTCTCTAACAAGTCCTTCAATTGTTCTTTCAATTCTTTCAACTCAATGGGAGCCATCCTATAAGGTGGAATTAAAATGGGTTTGTTCTGGGGAAGAACATCAATCCCAAATTCAATCTCCCTTTCAGGAGGGACTTCGGGTAGATCATCAGGGAACACCTTAGTAAACTCATTTACAATCGAGACTAACGCAAGAGTATAAGATTCAACATCATCAGACTTAACTCACACGAGGTGATGGATACAACCCTTGGAGATAAAATTTCTAGCTCTAAGGTAAGAGATGAATTTTCCCTTAGGTGCAACAGTACTCCCTCTACACTCTAAGATTGCTTTAATTAGGAAATTGGAATTTAACATTTCGGGTTCTACAGCCAATAGAAGCATAACAGACGTGAAGCTAATCCATGCCAAATATCACATCAAAGTCAACCATCTCTAGTTTTACCAAGTCAGCTAAGGTGTCTCTATGGTAAATGGACACTATATAATCCTTATAAACTCTCTCAGCTAAGATAGACTCACCAGTAGAAGTGGAAACAACAAAAGGTTCAAGCAAACACTCTGGAAGAATCCCAAACTTACTAGCTATATAAGGGGTCACAAAAGATAAAGTGGCACCCGATCAAGCAATGCATAACAATCAAAGGTAAAAACTCAAAGCATGCCCAAAACAACATCTGGTGCAGCCTCCTGATCCTGTAGATTACCCATAGTATGCAGATGATTCGTCCAGGCTCTTATACCTATAGCATTACCCCTTTGATGATTGCCAGCTGGGGATGCTGCAGAGGACTGTGCTCTATTGCTTTCTTCACCTCGTCTCCTCTTTGTGCACTCCTGTTGGAGATGACCAGACTGCTCACAGATGAAGCAAGCATCTATGTCCAAATGACACTTACCTAGATAGAGCTTCCCAAAATTGCCACAGGGTGGCTTTCCCTTCGGACCTTGAGTCACACTTGCTTGAGATTGAGCACTCTGCGCCCTGTAATTTTATGAGACTTCTGATCATACCTTTTTGGTTGGATGGGTGCACTCGCTACAAAAGTTGCATTATGATATGATCTATTCTGAAAGTAGGAATTGTCACCCTTATTCTGCCTCTGCTGGCTAGGCTCATGTCTTGCTGATTTCGTCTTTCTGTTCATCTGCTCCTCCCTATCTCTTCTCTTCTCCTCCTCTATTTGCTGGGCATATACCATAATCCTAGAGATGTCCATGTTGGGGATCAACAAGGCTGCCTTGCACCTTTTCTACACATGCCTACCCAGACCAAATACAAACTTCCTCATCTTGGCCCTCACATCTTAGACCATCTTTGAAGCATACCTGGTTAGCTTAATAAACTTAAGGTTGTACTCTTTAACCATCATCCCTCCTTGCTTCAGGTTCATGAACTCATCCACCTTCGTCGCCCTCAACTCTTGAGGAAAGAAATGGTCAAGGAAAGTGGCTTCAAACTCTTCCTATTCTACAGGCTCTACATTCCTCACCCCTACTCTCCTCCCATTAGTTGTACCAAACATTAGCAACGTCTTTCAACTAGTTGGAAACAAATTCAACTCCCTCAATCTCAGTAGTATTCATAGCTTTCAGGACCTTATACATCTCATCAATGAAATTCGATAGGTCCTCCTCCACCTTCGACCCCATATATACAGGCGGGTTCATCCTCAGGAAGTCTCTGAGTCGGGTGCAGCTGAGGACTCTTGTGAGCTAGAGTTAGGAGATTGAGGACCCCGACTGTTACCCTGAGAGTTCACCAGTTGAGTCAGTATTGTGATGGCCGCCCTCAACTCTACCTCTGTGCTAGGAGCTGGTTGGGGCTGAGTAGGGGGTGCCTATGGGACCTCAGAATTCTTGGCATGTCGTCCCCATCTTCTTGTCTCCGTCTGAACCAGGACTTCTAGTTGAGCATTCTCGGCACCTAGGGCTGATACACTCTTTGAGTAGTTGTTCTCTTCGGTGGCTATTTCGTAAACATGTAACGCACGAATTAAAATCAAATTTCCATAGAGTCAAACTCTATTGCACGAACTCAGATCATAGAAGAAGGGTAACACTTCCTAATGTCCTATAGCTTCCTGCTTATGAAGTATGGTGCACAACACACCCATAAATAAGACTCTACTAGACATGACTTCATAGAATCCTTAGGACACTCAAACTCTATGCTCTGATACCAAGTTTGTCACGCCCCGGGAGAGAACCTTACGCGTAATTGGCACTCGGAGACTATTGCTAGCCCCCAAGAGAACCACCTAGTCTAATCACATTCATTCAATCAATTGATTTACAGAGGATATTAAAAAATAATCTAAACTATCAGTGGGCTATCAGACTCATCATCAAAATCCATCACGTGAAACAGGATTAGTGAAAACAAACTTAGTTTTTTTTTAAAAAAACATCATAATAGGGAAAAAAGAACCCCAAAATCAATCATCAACCGTCTATGTCTATGAAGCCTCTATAACTACAGTCTAAGAAATTACCATGACAGGCCATGGCTACCGCAATCAAATGAAATAAGTTAACAAAAATAAAGCGAAAAACATCCTCCGAATACAGGAGAGGACTCACCACTATCTGGGATCAAAGAACTCTAAACTTTAATGATTCGCCTGCTGAAGTCCTCTGCCTACTGAATCTACATCATAAAACAATACATCGCTAAAGGGACGTTACTACATGGAATGTTCTGTATGTAAAATGGGCTAATATAAATAGTGTATGTAAGATAGTATAATATGACATCAACTCATCGGTTACTCAACCTCAATTAAAGATAAGAAATAGTATACCATCACATCACTATCATTCAAGACTCATGCTATCACATCAACATCAAAGTACTATCAACAGGGGACCTATCTGGGATTTTCTCGTACCTACACCCATCACCTATGAGTCAGTGATGGTACAATGAAGTGATGTCGTTGCGGCATTTTCCCAAACCCTTGCCTAGGTAAAAGGGTGTACATCATGGGTTTTATTATAACATCAAGTCCTCTTTTGGAACTTAGGAAACATCCATTTATCACGGTCCAATCCTTCTCTATGCTGGCCACGTAGTTAAGGAGTGCGACTGCGACTCACCCTTACTCATTTTTGGTAATCAATACTCCTTCCAAGACTCAACATGCTCATAAACATCAATATCAAGCTTTCTCATCGTTTAGTCTCTTTTGGACAAGGGCATCATCTATCTCATCATCTCTCAAGTCGGGAAGGTTATGAACATTCTTTAGAACTCAAGTGTGACCTTTTAAAGACTCTAAGGGTCACACACTTCATCAATTCCAGTAACATTATCACTCACCCAAATTAAGACCTAGACCACAACAATCACGATACATATGTAATCAAGGCTCTAGACATTGACCCCTAGCTTCATTCATGAATCTTTAACAATTGCACACACATAATTTATACAGTAGTTCAAATAATAAATTAAGCAAACAATTCAAAATGTGATGATCATCAATTTAAGAAAGTGTAGGTAGATTAACTATAGTTTTCAAGATATAAAGCAGTAATTTTGTCAAACAAGATCATCAACTTCTCCTATCAACCTACTACATTCAATGGGGCACATAGGAGAATGATCTCATGTTTTGGGTAGCCTTTACATACCTAGGATAGTAGAATTCCCAACTTTTCTTCAAGAACTTGGACCTGGACTTTGAAACCCTCAAGTTTTTCTTCTTATTCTCTCAAAACTCCCGTTGTAGACTTAAACAAATAATGGGTTTTGAACACTCAATTAATAATACACAACCTTAAAAGTGCATTTTAGGACAGAAGATAGGGTGAGGAATGACCAAAAGGCCCCTCCCGAATTAAAAGAAAAGTTTCAAAATCTGTACATTAGTCCACGATGGGCCAGGGGCGCGGACCAGTGTATTTCTCAAATTTTTGGAATTTTCAGTTCCCGTCAAATTTTTTTTTTAAAAAAATTAAGTGTGTCTCCACGCCCCCTTCGCGTCGTGCCAGCCGCGCGGATCGACACTATTTTGGGTGAAATTAGCGAAAATTATTTTTCGACTAGGTTGCTCTAAAATAATGTCGAGGTCACTTTTTCACTCAATTTTCTGTGCTGATTGCAAATCCGATCTCGAATTTTCCATCAGAACTTTGAAAGATGTGATACGTGTATGATACGATTTAGGAGCTTTTCGATAAATTTTGCGGAGTGTTGCACTAATGAATGGATTCCATATAAATAAGTTATCATCACTAATGGCAAAACAAATCAATCCATTAATCGAACCCATAATGTAAGTGCCTCTTTGCAGTTTCTTCATGGGATAATCTATGTCAAATGCCTCAAGCACAGAATAATCTCGTAACGAGCTAAGAGAATACTCCGTAATAAAGATTTGAATTGGATAAGTGCTTGTCCAAGCCCCGATATGTGTGAACACAACCCTGTGGCGTATATAGTCTTTGTTTTGAGCAGATATATTGAGATGAGTTTTGACAAAATTGGTGCCAGAGATTAAAGGAAGCCATGACTTTGAAACACACCTGAATTTTAATAGGGATTTTACAGGAACATTTAACAAGACTTGAACGATCAGTTCAGATGGAAGGGTGGGCGTTGTGAAGATTGATTCTTGCATTGAAGTTTATAAAAAATTTCTCGACATTGAGAGTTTACAGCTGCAAATGAGAGATGACTACATTATATCAATATCATATTTTAAATGCGTTATATATTTTTAATGTATTATTTCGCCAATTTATTCAATTTAAAGTAATAATTTCAATAGATTTAATATTTTACATAATAATTTTAGCATTTTGTTAAGTATTTTCTTTACATAAAGATTATTATTTTAAAATATTGTATACTAACATAAATGTGCATATTATATTTATCAATTAGGTGACAATCTTCTTAATTTCACCCCAATTTATTTAATTCATAGCTTTTTAATCTTATTCATTTCAATTTCGATCAATTTCTTTAAAATTTATTTCAATTCTAATCAAATCTTTCATAATTCTTTTCAATTTTTGGCCTAAATTGAGTTAATTTGTGGGTTAATTGTAAATGCCCAGTTCAATTTCAGCTAAATTAAATTTGTATAACCATTATTTTGACTAGAATCCGACCCGAATTCATGAGATTACATCTCATTCGTCGATTAATTTTGATCCAAAGGTTTACGATTAATCTGATCAAATAATTTTATTTTTATTATTCAACCCCCAAAACGCCTAATTTAAATTTCATTGATCCCCTTTTCAACATCACAGATGTCGCCTCCATTTTCTTGATCGGCGAACCTAGCCGAAAAATCCTCCAGTTGTCGCTTCCTCACCCAAGGACCGCAGCACCACCACTCTCCCTCTCTCTCCTCTATTTCAGCTAGTTAAACCCGCTAGAACAGCCCCTAAACGACCCCTTTATCTTGTTCATCTTCCTTTTTCGATGACCCCTCTCTTGCTCGCTGAATATAGCCCCAAATTGCCACCCAACACCACTAGCGCACCACCCAAACCCCACGCTCCTATCAAACAACAAAAGTCGCCGGAAACACCACCAAGACCCCATCCCAAAAAACACCCAAACGGACCCAAATCAGTCACAGAATTCCCAAACCACTGGAATACAACCATACAGACAACCCCTTTTTCTTCGGCGAGATAGCCACCAAAATTACCCTCCTTCTCCTTTTTATCCACCAGAAACTAGGCCTTTCCTCGCCCTTTTTTCTGTCTCTATCGAGTTTCGAAAACCACCAACTTCGGTGAAATTCAACACCTGCATAGCAAACACCGGTCGACGATGATGGTAAAAATATCACAGTCAAGTTTGAATTATTTGTTAAAATTGCATTACGGGTATTATTATTTTCGTAGTTTTGGTGAAATTGTATTCTGAGAACACATAGAATTTTTACCCCATCTCTTTACATTTTTTGGACTATATTTGTTAGAATTAATCCCGATCTTATTCAAGTTGATTAATAGGTTAGTTTGAATCTTTGAATTCCTGAATTTTGAATTATATTTCTCTCCTTTATGTGAATTGAATATCTTAGATATTTTACGGGGTGTGGTTGAAGCCTTAAGTAACTCTAATTAGTATGATTAATCTTGTAATTTTAACTGATTTTGTCCATATGTTTGCAAATTACTGTTTTATTTTCATGTTTGCAATTGTCAGATCTTTGCCATAATTTGTTGATATCCGATTATTTCTTTTACTATTTTATTTGTGGTAAAATCAAGTTAAATTGATGTGTTATTGGCTTCTTATTTCACTTATGATAAGTCTGATTTGGTGAACTAATTCTTGTTTCTTCATCTATAATATATATATATATCAATAAACACCTAAACTTGTCCTCATTTTTTACTTATACATCTCAACTAAAACTAGTTCCTATTGGACATCTAAACTATTCAAAATATATACCTATTAAACACAAAATACTTATTTGGCAAAAAATGTAAAGTGTGTGTGATTCAATTATGATGACATGGCGCTGATGTGGCGAAATGACAAATTAAAAGATGATATTTGACATATAAATAAGAAAAAAATTAAAACAATAAATTATAAAAAAAACAAATGATCTATTATTAATTTTATTATCTAATTATTATTTTTTACATATGTAACCATCCATCCACCTTCCCCGCCACCCAGGCCCCCTATCCCTACCACCCAGTCCCGTAACCCTGCCCTTTCCCCCGCTACCCAGCCCCCCACCCCCTGCACCCCAGTCTTATATACATATAATTATGAATTTTATATATATATGGCTGGGTGGCTGGGCAGGGGGATGGGTGGCAAGGGCAGGGGAAGAAGGGTTGGGTGGCGGGGACAGTGTCACGACCCGACCCCGGGGCCGTGACTAGTGCCGATTAGACACTAACCCAAATCCTAAAACACATTTACTAC
>JAOTQR010043901.1:0-15116 GCA_025774065.1 Solanum ossicruentum
AATATCATAAAAACGATCACCCGGACAACAAGCTTTCAATTAATGATGCAAAGGCATTTCTTCAACCTTTTCACTTACAAACGTATTTCTAACAACAATTATTATGTACATGTCTTGTACATCTTATTTTCAGATGCTTAACAGTCCTAAAGCCCATAAAACACAACACATGAAAATTCTTCACAACAAACAAACGAGCGGCATAACGTTACATCCTTTCACCACACTTCGACGTCAACACTCCCAAACATGTTTTAACTTTACCAAAATCATATCCAACATTTTTACACATAAAACCAGTCTTTAACTAGTCCAAAAATAATCCCAAAATAGGTGGATGTCGTGGAACAATATATTATAATTTTCAGATCCCAAGTTTCTTTTAAGAGTGAAATTACGGCGTTGTACAACAACTCATCTTTGCGAACTGTAAAAGTGGTACAGCAGCTTAATTACATGACTAACCACCTATATATTATTAGAACATAAGTATTACTTCATAATTCATCCAACCAATTAAGAGAAAATCCTCTTGAATAACAAGAAATATTCACAACATAATAGCATATACTTCTTATTTTCCATGAAGAAACCGTACTAGCAATATTTATAACTTAAACCATGTTAAGAACATCAAATCCTCTTCATAATACAGCCCACAAACCATATAGAAGTCACTAAAATAAAAGGCAAGTGTGCAACAACTTTCTGGACCCATACTGTCCAGAATTTTCAGCAGATTTCCAGCATAACATACTATCATATACTTCTTGTTTATAAAGAAGTCATACTAAATACACAACTATAATTGCTTACCTTTTCCTTATAGCTTCTGGATTCCCTTCAAAATCCTTAGGGAATTTGCAGCTTGGTGAAGTGAATTAGAGAAAAGACAAAACACTTTTAAAAAAACTGAAACTTTATTTCCTAGTGGAATGAATTAGTGCTGCACTTGATCCATTTTTAAAGATCAATTTGGCCAACTTTGTCTTCTACTTGAGACCTGATAATGACACCCATTCATAGTCTATTAATTCATAATCTTATCCTCCAACATTGGGCTTTATTGGGTCTCAAATATGATGGCCCTTGGCTGCCAATTCCATCTTTGTTCATAGTTGGTTTTGGGTCCAAATGGCCAAGTTGTTTGTAGTGTACTTAGGAAGTTTTTGAAATTCTTCTTGGACTAAAAATAAGGTCCATTTAAGATACTAAAACATGGGCCAAAGTTACACCCTTAAAATGGAATTTATTCATAATCAAACTTGAACAAATTCGATGTCGAGTCTCGTCTCCGTTTAGCTATCAATTTTAAGCTAAGAAATTAGATAACTCACCTACTAAATTATTAAATCATACAATAACCTCAGTTCCTTACTTAATTTAGAGATGATATATCCTCAATTTAGCACCAACACATATATACCCTCGACCCTCTTAAACATTTAGACTCACATATCGCCCATTAACACGAGATTCAAGCACTTTTAAGAATTGACTCTAATTTGACCAAACCATAACATGATTCATTTACATAGCATTAGTACATGAAAAATGTGGGGTGTTACATTTTAATTCAAGCATCATTTATACAGGTCACATTGATAGTATGTTATCCATTGTCGATGTTTATACATTTTGATTATTGCCATATCTCTTATTGCATTGCATCCTACATACTTAGGACATTCCAACGTACTCACCCATACACTATGCTTATATGATATCACCATGTAGGAACCAGAGCCCCGCTTGAGCATCTCCACCCACATGGCCATCACGGTTTCACTCAAACTTATTGGTGAGTCCTCCATTTTGGGGATGTTACTTATGATCTCTCATTATGTATTATGACTATCTCTTTGACTTATGTATTGACTCTGACGGTGTTCCCAGTTGCTTTGTCTTTGCCCCCGCTCTTAACTATATGGTAGAGGTGTTGTTGGATATATTATGTAACAATGTTATGAGCTTGAATCTATTGACTCTTGATGCTTATGATATGGAAGTTTCTCCTTAGTTCCAATTTTCCCTTGTTTACATTTATCTCTTATTGTTAATCTAATTGCTTCCACGACCAAGGATGTGTAATGATATGCTATGAGGTTAGTTTGGGATCCCTTCGGGTTCCCCATTAGCTAGTCACATCTAGGCCTTGAACTTGGGTCATGACAAAGGTGGTATCAGAGCACTAGGTTGATAGATCCTCGAAGTCCAATATACCATGTCGATTAGAGTCTTATTCTTGGGTTTTTTGTGCACCACAATTATGAGTAGGAGACTATGAGACGTTTTAGGAAATATTTCCCTTCTTCATATTCTAAGTCATGCGATAGAGTTGGAGTAAGTTTTTTTCCCCTAACGGTTGTTCCTTGCTATTCTAGATCATGTCTAACACTTAAGAAAGAAGGGCCCGAACTCCTGAGGAGCAACCTGCCAATGGTGAACTTCATGATGCTCTAACTATGCTTGCCCGAGTGGTGGCCAACCAAGTCAAGCAAGGGGCCCAAGCCCTCATCCTACTACCCTGAGAGCTAAGGTAAGGGACTTCATGAGGATGAATCCTCCAGTTTTCTATGGGTCAAAGGTGGATGAAGATCCACAAGAGTTCATTGATGCGATCTATAAGATCTTGAATGTCATGGACCGAATGAAAAGGTGGAGATAGTGGCGTACTAACTCAAAGGGGTAGCCCAGATAAGGTATGATCAGTGGAGGGGGGAGAAGGGAAAATGGTTATGTGGTGCTTTGGGAAGAGTTCAAATGGGCTTCCCTTAATCGGTTTTTCCCTCTTGAGCTTAGGGAAGCTAAGTTTGTAGAGTTCTTGAACTTGAAATAGGGTTCTATAAGTGTGAGGGAGTATGCCCTAGAGTTTAATTAGCGTTCAAAGCATGCTCCTCATTTGGTGGCAGATCCTAGATCTAGGATGAATAATTTTGTGATAGTGGTCTCCTACTTGGTGAGTGAAGAATGCCAGTCAGGCTTGCTAATTATTGACATGGTCTTGTCCCTCTTAATGACTTATGCCGAGCAAATGGAGGAGGAGAAGTTGAGGGAAAGAAGGGGTTGTGAGGTCAAGAGGGCTCAATTTGATGGTGGCTCCCAAAATCTTGAGTCTGACGGTGCTTCAAATAAGAGAATGGCTATTGATGGGGTGACCAACTTAATGGGGCCATATGGCTATGAAGGGAGAACTAATCCTACGTGTCAAAGGTGTGGAAGGTACCATGATGGGCCATGTTTGATGAATACCAATACTTGTTATAGGTGTGGAGAGGAGGGTCAGAAGATAACAGATTTTCTTTAAGCGCAAAAAAGGTAGAAGTGATGAGGTTGATCAAGGGGATTCTCCAAGAGGAAATTGGTTTTATGCTCTTTAAAAGAGACAAGAAGTGGATGAGTTACCTATGTTGCTACCGGTATGTTGAAGTTTTCTTGGATTTGATATGTGTGCATAATTGGGGCCGGTGTTCTATTGTCTCTTTCCTTATTCTTTTGATGGCTAGAAAGTCCATAAGTGTTTACCCATTATTCATATTGCATTAGGTTTTTTCTTCTGACTTGTTGGAGTTGGTGTAGTGGTTTTAATGTTATACTTGGGATAGGATACTTGCATGCATGTTATGTCTTCATGGATGGTAGGACCTGTAGAGTTTGATTCCAACTCCCAATGAAGCCGTCTTAAGTGGGAGGGTGTCAAGCGGTAGCAAAAAGAGATAGGTCCATTCTTGTCTTAATGCTCAATTGATCTCTAAGGGTTGCCCAGATCTTATTATATCGAAGTTTTGCCTTGTGATCTTTGTTGAACCTAGATTGATATGTTGGAGGTCTTGAGGTAGTTTGGGCCACTTAAATAGCATGTTCCAATGAGTGTACCCATAAGGTTGTAATATGATGGTTGAGGATAGGTGATATCCCTAAGTGTCTTTTCAATTTAGGAGTGATCCTTTTGACTATGTTGGAGTTGTTTGGTTGACTTATGCATCGGCTATGTTTATGGATTTTATGAATAGGGTCTTTAGTCCCTACCTTGTTATGCTTGTGGTGGTCTTTAGTGTTATAAAGTATGGATTTAATAAGAGCTTGTGAATCATTTTGGGGGTAGTGTACAAGTCTTGGATGATGGGAGGTTGTTTGCTAATTATGATAGGTGTGAATGAAGGGTAACAAGAGAGTGGCTAGAATTCTTTAACGGTTATGATGGATGTGCATTATTCTCTCGGTAATGTTAATGTTGTGGTTAGAGCTCTAGGTAGCCTAGCATTGGAGGAAGTTGAGCATGGTGGTGTAGTATTCTTGTTGGTTCCAAATCTTCTTGGGTTGGAGAGGTCTAGATTAAGCAAGGCCTTGATTCCCATCTTCGTAGGGTTGGAAGTTTTGGGCGAAGAGAGGGTAGAGTGGAGGTTGTCTCCCAAGGGGTGGTGGTAGTTTGTGGAAACAAGTGGAATAGGTGTGGTTAAGGTTCACAATGAGTTATGGTTGTGAGTCTTTTTAGAGTGTAGAGGAAGTTAGTAAGGTTGCTTTTGGATGGGAGTTGCCTATGGTTATGGTTCGTCCGATTTTGCATCCTTCTAGGTTGAGGAGATGTGTTGGTGACTCTAGTGCTATGGAACTCCTTGAAGTTGTGGGTGTTGTGATGGAAGAATTGACTTATGAGGAGATCCGGTGGAGAAGTTGTGTGAATATGAGTTAACACAATTGATAATGATATAGGGTTCGTCAAGGCCCTTTGGAAGAGTCATCTATTTGTATGTGGTTCTCGAGGAGCTGGTGTGGGCATGGAGAAATAATGTCCATTTTTCTTTCTTTCTATTCAAGCTTATGATAAGATGTCAAGCCCTTTTTCTATGATTCCAAGCCTTGTATTTCAGCCCCTATGTCATTCATATGCATTCATGTTTAAGCCGGCAAATTCATGATGATTTTACTCTTATGTTGTGATTTTGAAAATGGTGTTGGAAATGTAATATTGCATTCTTGTTGGCACTGATTTGGTTAGGATCACTCTTATCTTGTACGTCTCTTTTACATTCAGGAACGAATATTCCCAAGGGGGAGATATTGAAACGATCCCAAAAACGTGCCCGAAAATGTGCCTCAGAATGTTCAAAATTTTAAATTACATATTTATCAAAATCCATGTGTAATATCAAAAATCTGACTTCATATTCTTTTTTAGGGAGTCAAAATTAGGAGGAAAAGGATCGAATCCCGATTTTAGAGCAATTGAATCACAATTTCAATTTTTCAAAATTTTGATTTCCAGAACCAATCCACGACAGGGCTGCAACGCGCAGCTGTCGTGGACCTATGTAAATTTGTCCTTTGCAATAGGTCCACATTGCGGACCAGATGCGGACATGTGTATTTTTTTCTATCTCGGTCCAAGGCTTTTGGGTCTTGGCCTAAGTGTTCCCAAACGTGTTTTTTTACCTATATTATCTTTATTTCACCCTCATATCATCCTAAACATTCCCCAATATACTCTCAACATCCTTAGACTTATGCTTCACCCTAAATTCAAGTCCTAAAAACTCAAGACCAATCTTAAGGATTTCTTTAAGGTTCTTCTTCAAGCTCAAGTCTCCATCTCCAATCTTCACCAAGTTCATCTCCAAGCTAAGGTATGTGATGTTGAACAATTGGATTCCTTCTACCCATGGTGCCTAAGCTTCGTTTCTACCTAAATTGCATGATTTAAAGTTGATTTTACATTTGGGTTTTGTATATTAAGAAATTTACTGCACAGTGATTTGAGTTCATGAAAGAATGGTTGTTTAGCATGTTTTGAGCTCTAAATCTTGGATCTAATGTTGGATTTGATGAAAGATTTTGATCTATATATCTTTAGGGTGTTGCAAGGTGTTGATTGATGGCTTTGCAATGGATTTTCTTGCATGATTGCACTCTTAAATTACATGATTTTACACTACCACTACACACCCGCCAAGTATTTGATAAAATGTCCGACTAGGGTTTCTTAAGGAGTTGAAGGTCCAACGAATGTCTTATGAGTTGGATAGTGTTATGATGATTATATGATGATTAAATGATGATAGCATGATGATGAATCAATTGTATGTATATGATGTATAATGATGAGAGGAAATGTAGTTATATGATGACCTTGTGATGATGAAAGTATGGTATATATGTGTTGAATTCATGAAAAGTATCTATGATGTTACAAGTCAATCACCTTGATAAGGGCGTACCAAGCCTCAGTCACCTTGTTGAGAGGGTTCCAAGCCTCAATCACCTTGTTGAGGGGTAACCATGTCCCAATCACCTTGACGAGGGGGTGTCAAGCCTCAGTTGTCTTGTTGAGGGGGTATCAAACTTCAATCACCATTCAATGAATGGTGTGCCTTGGAGTTGAGAAGTATCTTACTTGGTCTATGATGATGATCTATTCCTATTCATGCTCTAATTCTATATAAGCATATGATTCACTAACATGTTTTAATTCAAGCATCATTTATACATGTCATATTGATAGTATGCTATCCATTGTTTATGTTTATGCATTTTCATTATTGCCTATCCTTTTTGCATTCCTACGTACTTAGTACATTCCAACATACTAATACATACACTATGCCTATATTATATCACCATGTAGGAACCAAAGCCCCGTTTGGGCATCTCCACCCATGTGATTAGCACGGTTTCACTCCAGCTTATTGGTGAGTCCTCAATTTCGGGGACGTTACTAACGATCTCTTGTTATGTATTATGACTGTCTCTTTTACTTATGTATTGACTATGAAGGTGATCCCGGTTTCTTTGTCTTAGCCTCCACTCATATCTATGTCGTAAAGGTTCTGTTGGACATGTTATGTAACTATGCTATGAGCTTTGCTTTATTGACTCATGATGTTTATGATATGGAAGTTTCTCCTTAGTCCCAAATTCTCTTTGTTTACATTTATCTCTTATTGTCATTCTAATTGCTTTCGCTACTAAGGATGTGTAATGATATGCTATGAGGCTTGTTTGGATTCCTTCAAGTTCCTTATTCACCGGTCATGTCTAGGCCTTAGGTTTGGGTCTTGACGATGATAATGCACAAATTAAACCATAATAGAATGCATAGTAGAATACCATATTCAAGAGTTCATAAATAATCATAAAGATTCATAAGTTTCATGTAGTAAGAAATAAGAAATGGTTGGACTTGTGGGAAGGAAGCTTCGCACAATGAAATCCACGTACCTAAACTTTAAAGTTTCTTGAAGACAATTGGAGGAAGACTTGGGGCTTGAGTTGGTTTCTTGAATTCCAAAGTTGATCCTTGAGATTTCTTGACATTGAATGGAATACTGGGTGATATTTTAGAGAGAATTTTAAGAGGGTATCGAGGTTCATAGGGTTGAAAAGGGCTAACGAAAAGGGGTCTTTCACTTTTAAATGGGCATTTGGTTATTACCCAAATGTCGTTGGACTGAACAAGAAAATTGGGGGAAAATTGAACTATTTCGCATCCAGTCTGTAATGCGAAGCAATTACAGAGGACAACTTTGAGCTAGTCCACGCCCAGGCCATGCTGTGCCTGGGGCACGGATGTCCACCGAAAATCATTAATTAGCGAAAATTATTTTTTCTACGGATCTTCTAAAATCCGATTTTACCCATTTCCTACTCAATTTTGCCCCCCGGTCAAGAATATGAAGATGGATTTCTTAAATCGCGCATGGTTTTTGAGATACAAGGAAAATATGATTATGGGTCATTCCGAAATACATGAGGGGTGTTTCAAGTATGATCAATAGCAGCTATGTAGGCATAGAGTATGCGCTAGTACTTGCAATGTACTAAGTATGTGGGGTGCAATGCAACAACAATTAAGATGCATAGTCATAATCAATGTATATAATCTCAATATGATATATGATCAATGACTGTAATAAAACATGCATGTAAATCATTCAACTTACACATAATAGTATATGTATATGGGAGGAGACTTTAACTGACATATAAGACCAAGTAGTATTGGAATCTGAGGCATGACACCCCCTCGTCCAGGTGTAGTCTACTTGCCAAGGTAAATCATACTTGGCCCCAATTGAGAGGAAAACACGAACTAGATGGATCTACTAGTAAAGCCTTATTTAGGGAAACAATATAATCTTATAGTGGCAAATAGTATTAAGACTAAAGACTTTAATAAGGAGCTCTTGAGTCGAACCCCCACCTTAAGCCTCAATTGGTACTAAGTATAATCCTACAAAATACTTGAAATAATCATAAATATAATCATAAGTAACTTGTAAAAGACATGATAACATGACATGAGTAGATCATTCAAATACTTGACCCCAACATGGACATATACTATATACTAGAGGGTAGAAAACAAAACATGAATTTGACCCCTTCTAGTAGGTATTGTAATACACATGAGGGTATAAACTTGTAACATGATTGACCCCTACTAGTGAGCTTAACTTGAATATGAGGGTAAAATAGTAATCATTCTTGACCCCTCAACTTGACATGAATGGCTCACAAGAGGGTAGAATCTTCAAAAAGGGCTCAACTTGCACTTGTAAAAATCGTAGATGCCTTCTATGAATTAAATACATGCTTGGGAGCCATAATTATCATGAAATCACTTGAATTGTAAATCATGCATTAATTCATCTTTAATGTGAAAATCCTTGTCATATTATTTAATCAAACACATGGTGGGTACATGGACACATATTCAAAATTATGCAATTCAAGAGTACACAACAAGAAGGAGTAAACTCAATTCATTTCAAAGTCATTCAAATCAACCCATCAAGATTGTAGTAAAACCCTTATTTTGGGTATCATGAAATCCATCTCAAAATTCACAATAGTTCATAGTTTTCATAGTTAACATCAAGCATAAATTCAATACATATAGATCAACTCATGGAATAAGCTTAAAATAGATATTCATTCATAATCAATTAATACTTGATAAATCCTAACACAATTCACATTTATAATGCATAATAGGAAGTACCCATGATGAATCAAATCTTGAAATCTTGAAATTTTATATAAAGAAGAGCGTTGGGCTCCATGGGTGAAAGGAACCATGGATGAAGACCCACATACCTTAAATTTGGAATTTCTTGAAATTGAATTGGAGAAGACTTGAAGCTTGAAATGGAATCTTAAGTTCCAAAACTTGTGCTTGAAATTTTTGAATTAGAATGGGGGTTTTGATAACGTTTAGGATAGGTTTTGAGAGGGTTTTATGAGTTTTAGAGTTGAAAAATGGTTAAGGAAGGAGGGTTTACATTTCAATGGGCATTAGGTAATTACCTAAATGCCCTTGGACGAAATATGAAAAATAGGGGAAAAATTATACTGGTCCACGCCCTAGGCGCGATGCTGACTAGATGTAAAGGCAACAATTACACTACTGCATGCCCAGGTGCATACCAGCCTGGGCACACAGGCTCTCTAGAATTCATTCCATTGCAAAAATTATTTTTCGCAATGGATCTTCTAAAATCTGACGGTTAGCTATTTTTCACTAAATTTTGCCCCATGAACAAGAATATGAAGTCGGATTTCAAAAATCACACACAGTTTTTGAGATATTTCTAAAATATGGTTATGGTGCATTCCGAAGCACATAAGAGGTGTTTCACAATGAATATTATTCCATCTTTCAGCAGCTGCTTAACGACATCATATCTCAATTTTCATATGTCTGCTCTTATAATTGTAAGATTTGTTCTTCACAATAGTAATTGCGGCTTGACAATTACAATGTATACGCACTGGAGGCATCTTATAATTTATTAAGGGATATTTGCTAAGAAATTTCTTAGTTACTCTGACTCCATAGTTGATCTTGCAATGATCATTTGTTCAGCTGATTTCCATGATATTGCACCACCACCTAAAGTAAACACATATCCACTAGTGGATTTTATCTCATCAAAATCAGAGATCCAGTTTGCATCAAATACCCTTCTAATATTGAAGAAGATCCCCTATACAAGGCACCATAATTCATTGTTCCTCTCAGATATTTCATTAGTATCATTAGTGCAGAACAATGCTCTTTATTGGGATTATGAGTATATTTACTCAATCTAAATACAACATAGGCTATATCAGGCCTAGTAAAATTCATCAGATGCATCAAACTCCCAATAATCTGAGCATATTTAGATTGAGCAACTAGGTCACCTTTATTCTTTTTCAATTAGGAGTTAGCATCATAAGGAGTTGTCACCGTTGTCACATCAAAACATTCTAACTTCTTAAGAAGTCTCTCCACATATTGTTCTTGTGACAATAATATACCATCTTAACTCCTTGTAACTTTAATTCCCGAATATCATATTGACTTCCCAAATCTTTCATATCAAAATTAGTGGACAAAAATAATTTGATACCCTACATAATATTTAAACTAGTACCAAATATAAGCATCTCATCAATATATACACGTGCTATCACATAATAATTGTCTACCATTTTAGTATAAATACATTTATCCACTTCAACAGAAGAAAATTCATCTCTCACTAAGACCTGATCAATTTTTTCATTCCATTTTTCAGGACCTTTTTTAAGACCATAAAGAGATTAATTAACTTACAAACTTTATTTTCTTGTCCGGAAATAATACATCCTTCATGTTGAATCATATAAATTTCTTGTTCCAAATCACTATGTAAAAAAGCTGTTTTTACATCCATTTGATGGATAAAAAGCTTATGTATTAATGCTAGGGCAACTAAAATTTGAATAGAAGAAATTCTAGTTACTGGTGCAATGTATCAAAATAATCAATATTTTATTCTTGAAAAAACCATTTTGCTACTAACCGAGCTTTATATTTATCAATAGATCCGTCAGGATTAAGTTTTCTTTTGAAAATTTATTTACAACTAAAAGGTTTTTCACCAGCAAGTACATCAGACAAAACCCATGTATTTTCTGGCCTATTTGACCTTATCAGACTCAGAAGACACTTTTGCTCCAGCTTTACCAAGTAAAGCCGTAAAAATTAGGTTTGTCCGCATTTCAAGAGCATGTAGCACATCCATAAGGGCTAAATGTTTTCCAGAATTGAGCTTGAGGAGCACTTTACCCTTACCCAAGACTTTGTAGTTCTTGAGTCTCTAAGGTAGACTACTTCACTATCATCCTCTATTGATTTATTGGAAGCAAATGCTTCTTAATTTGTACAAATGTGTCGAGTAGCTCCAGAGTCTACCGCCTATTCTTTTATATGTGCTACAATATTCACTTGAGAAATAATAGCTGCAATAATTTCATCTCCTTCAGCTCAATTAGCTTTGGGAGGATAACTTTTTTCTTTGTCATATTTTATTCTCTTCCTGCACTGTGTGGCATAACCTGATTTTTCCACAATTGAAACAAGAGACTTTTTCTTTTTCTTAAAATTGGGGTTATAAGGCTTGTAACCTCGAGACTTATTATCATACCTATTGTTGTTGCTGTTTTGGCCTTGTACCAGATTTGCCTTAAGCGCTAGCTCCTTTTTTTCAATGACTCCTTTCTATTGGTATCTTCAATTAGAATGTGAATCACCATTTCCTCAAGAGTGAAATTTGTTTTTTTATGCTTTAAATTATTTTTATAAGCATTCCATGAGTCAGGAATTTCCATAGTAATATTAGTTGCCTTAGTTTCTTAGAGTGTAGGGGAAAAATAAAATATCTCTCTCTATGTATACATATATATATTTATTTATTTATTTATTTGAGAAGATGAAATACAGGAGAAAATTAATAAGTCAGGATAATCAATGAAAATTTAGATAAATATTACTATAATAATATTTTTAAATAGTATACATATATAAGTAAAAATATTACTTGAATAGTGTTAGGCACTATCCTAAGAAACAATTTCAGCAGCGTGAAATATTTTTCAAGTATTAAACAAGCTTTCTCTAAATAGTTAGAGGATACATGAATCAACAAAATATAATTACTACAAAATTAAGCAATTCAAAAAGGGGATTATAGTAGTAAGTTAATATCACAAGAAAATATATAGCAAGAAAGTGCAGTAACTTTCTATTCTTTTTCCTTATTCTTACTCTTACTCTTGTTCTTTTCATCCTTTGTTTCAAGAATGAAGACACATATATATACTTGTTAAAAACTGATGATTAAGTATGATGTATGGTCTTATTTTTGCAATCATATGGCCATGAATGTACCATGCAAATGGCAATGAAATTACCATGCATATGGCCTTGAAAGTGTCTTGCAAATGACCATGAAATTGCCATGTACTTGGCCT
Organism: Solanum ossicruentum; assembly: GCA_025774065.1. Lineage (NCBI taxonomy): Eukaryota > Viridiplantae > Streptophyta > Magnoliopsida > Solanales > Solanaceae > Solanum > Solanum ossicruentum. The sequence continues at coordinate 12,277 of JAOTQR010043901.1, forward strand.
TACAATTTTCAAGCATTTGGCCTTACATTTGCCATGTAAAGAATGAATGTTTATCATATAGTATGTGTGTTCACAAAATGTTTTTATGTAGTTATTAATGACACATTTTATGACTAAGTAATGACATTTAGAAAATAGTTTAAATATTTTTATTATATCCAGCACTAATACCTTAACATTTATTTTTTATGCATAGATTGTGTATCCGTGGATAGCTCCTTCAACCATTGAGATATAGATGAAATATATTTCTGAATTTGTTCCGTTGGAAGAAGACAAGATAGATCCCAAGCTTGAAACACTTCGATAGGATTTGGTTAGAGCATCGTCTATTAAAAGGGGTTTGTATGTGATTGAAAGGGAGTTTGATGCTTTGAGAGCTATTGACGAAGTTGTTGCTAGTGTTGCAAATGATGATGCAACAACATTTCAAAGTTACTTTTATATTGATCATGATGCTGGTGATGTTCGTGCAACTATTGGTGAAGGTGCTAGTGTTGTTGGCATTGATGTTAGTGCTGGTGGTGGTACTGTTGGTGATGGTGTTGATGGTGACATTGCTGGTGATTTGAAGACTCCCCTACACCTTGAGAAAAAATTTAACTATTGGTGTTGGTACCTCTAGGATACTTTCATGTACTTGTAATTGTAAAAATATTTCTAAACAAATGGCTCAGTTAATTGCCAAAGTGGTGACCTAATACACACATCATAACATTGATGTCCAAAAGAGGCATCAAGCCGTCTTTGAGAATCTCAAACCCTTACAATCCTATTGGTGTAAAAAGGAGAAAAGCTCTAATTTTTAAGGCAGTATCAAGTGCCAAAAAAAGGGTAGTCAACACTTCAAAGAGCTCCAATAGTAGGGTGGGTTGTTTAAAATTGTTGTTGTTTGTAGTCATCTTTCAAGTTAACAAATAAGCACTACTTTTCTTATATGTTTTTTTAACGGGTGGTTTGATGTTGAACTTGTACTTTTCTTTTATGTTTTTTCAAATGTTGTTTGATGTTGAACTTTTATGTTATTATGTTTTTAGTTAATTGTATAATATGTTAATGTTGAATATTTGTTGTTGAGAATTGATATTATAATTGTTGTAGTTGCTAAAAAAATTAGCAAGTAGAATGCATATCTTAGCAATTGTTGTAATTTGTGAAATTAATTTTAGCAAGTGAATAGCCTCTGACAAAAAATTATTGCAATTGCTTTAAAATATCTCAGCAAGTAGTAGGTCTGATTTAGCAATTGTTGTAAAAGAGGATTAACAAGTAAATGTGTAACTTAATAAATGTTGTAATTGTTGAAATTAATTTTACCAAGTGAATAGCCTCCAACAACAACTGTTGCAATCGCTTAAAAATATATTAGCAAATAGTAGGTTTGATTCAGCAATTATAAAAATATTAGCTAGCAGAATGTATAAATTAACCATTGTTGTAATTGTTGAAATTAATTTTAGCAAGTGAATAGACTCCAACAATAATTATTGCAATTACTTAAAAATGTACTAGAAACTAAGTTTCATTGAGAGGAACTAACAATTATTATTTGTACTCTGTAGAAAAGGAACAAAATTTAACATAAAAGGTGAGGATCCAACATAGTGTTAGGGTTGGGAATCAATTAGTCGATTATCTAGCAATTTTGGCATTCATACAAGAAGGTAAAACAAGTCTTTAATACATTTCTGGAGTTACCCAGCACAGCAAGAAAGATACTAAATAGTGATAAAACCCAAATACCATATTTAAGGGTCAAAACTAGAAAAATCATATATGCAGAAATTTGACAGAGAGAGTAATATACCAAATGACATATTTACAACAAAAATAATTAGTACTAATAGATTAATACAATAGGCATGTAAGCTTGAAGAATGTAGCTATGACATATACAAAAACCATTTACAAAAGAGGACAATTGTTGAACTGCCAAGATCTACTGTTATACGGAATATTTTACAAAAAATAGTCAAAGTGATGCCTGCTTGTACTAAAAATCAAGGGTACCATGATAGCCAACTATGTTGTAGTAATTTTGCATTTCCTAGTATCTATTCCCTCAATTCCTTCATTGACAACAAAGAAGGAAGTCACAAGATGAAGGTTGGATTTGAAAATAGACCGGACCTTACCTAAAACCAATAAAGAAAGAAGCTTTTGGCTACCATAAAAGCAAATCATGAAGATCACAGTACCGCCATCCGTGAGACGACAAAGAGAAGTAAGAATAATGAAGAGGTGCAGGACAAAACTAGAAGTAAGTATTAACAAAATACTTACTCATACTTAAATGGCAAAAAAAATAAAAGATCCATGTCGATTTGTGGATGAACAGTGCTACAAAAGAAGAGAAGAAGAAGAAGCGTAACCCAGAAGACAACTCTTACTCTTACCATGGTTTTAATTGGTGGACTCACTGACTGAAATGCTGGTGGAAAAAAGCAAAGATCATTTCTGAATATTAATGCATTTCAGGTGGGCATGATCCTTGAGATGGGTTTGGGTTGGGTTTAACAATTTTAAATTTCTTGAATAACTTCATATAGCTAGTTTATTTATTTGCATAATAAAATGATCCTGGAGGTCACTAAATTTATTTTGAAAAATAAAATCTGAGAAAGTAGACTGTTTGATTTAGCAATTATTGTAATTGCTAAAACTAAATTAGCAAGTAGATACCCTTACATAACTGTTAGACCCCGTAAAATATTTAATTTCAGTTAATTGGTTAATTGGAACAAAATTATGGCATAATTGGCATAGTTGGATTAATCAAGTTTCCGGTGTCTAACTAGAATTGGAATTTCTATTTTAAGTGAGGGGTCACATGTCCTCAA